>JAJMKT010000203.1:0-26486 GCA_030563985.1 Geotrichum restrictum
GTTTTAATTCTGCCTCGTTCACTCACTCACTCCCTCTCTCACTCCCTCTCTCACTCCTCCCTCCCTCTCTCACCACCTCAACCTCTAACCTCAACAGGACCCTCAACAGGACCCTCAACCTGGCAACCTCCAACCTCGTTCTCCAACTTTTTACCTCATTGTATGCAACTCTTTCTACCTTTTGTTCCTCCAATATCTTCTCTAGAAACAACTCCATAATCGACTCCACTGCTACTATTACTACTACTTCATCATTCTGCCTCTCAACATTCAAGCTCCTCAGCATGCCCCCCAGATGCTCGGGACATCTACGCTCTCTCTGTCCCCTTCTGGCGCCCATATATGCCTATGTCCTAGCACAGCAGCAAGGGTTCCAAGACCGCGCAACGCGTTCATCCTATACCGTCAGCACCATCATTCGACGGTCGTAGCCGAAAACCCTGGAAAGACTAACCCTGAAATTTCAAAAATCATTGGCGAGCAATGGCGCTCTCTTGGACAACACGAAAAGGACTTTTGGATTCAGCAAGGTGACGTCGAGAAAAAAAGTCATTTGGAGCGTTTTCCTGATTATCGTTACCAGCCTAGACGTAGCTCAAAGAAAGGTGGGTCCTCTAGCCTCAGCGATAACTCCACGGGGATATGTCCTGTATGCAAGGGAATTACTTCAGGTTCTACGGGACCCTCGTTTGTCAACACTTCTTATAAGCAACAACAACAAGCTCAGCAGGCTCAGGCTCAACAGCAACAGGCTCAGGCTCAGCAGCTACAAGCTCAACAACAACAACAACAACAACAACAGCAGCAGCAGCAGCAGCAACAACAACAACAAGCTCAGGCTCAGCAACAGGCTCAACAACAACAACAACAACAACAACCTCACCCGCTACCTCCTCAGCAAATACCCCAACACCCCCAGCACTCCCAACCTCCAAACCAACTTCAACAAAATCAACACCAACTCCAACACCAATTAAATCCTTTATCTCAACCTCTTCCATCTCCAACGCAGTCTCTACATGGATCTGTTCCATCCTCTTCCACTTCGTCACCATCGCTAGCTCATGCCCATCCACACACACCGAGCTATTATCCTCTACCTCCTCCTCCTCCTCATCCAAATTCGCCTTCTTTTTCACAAGGCTCATCATACGCTCCTCCAGTTCCGCTCCAGCCTCTTTCTTATGATCATCAGTTTCAATACCCACTCCACAAGTCCTCAGCTCCTACATCTTCCTCTCAATATGGCTCATACGACCCTTCATCTCATCCACAGCACAATCATTTTGATAATTTAAGGCATCAATCCGCTCCGGAAATTAGTAAAAGTTATTCTCCCTACAAGCCCGCACCTACCAGCAACTCGATATCCTCTATTGGATCCCCCAACTCTCAGTCTCACTCCTCAATATCCTCAATGTCATCCTCTTCAAGTATTTCATCTCATTCCAGCCTCCCCCAACTTCCAAGAATCGTACCCCGCGAAGAACTAATTGGTCCCAATGGGCAGCCTATGGCCCCAAAGATTTCGAATGAACTTAGAAACTCTTCTTGGCCTTCGGCTAGATCCTCTCCAAGCTCAACAGACTCGCCCTTGCGCCCATTTGCGTTCTATGGAAACACAGACCAAAAGCAACAGTTTCATGCAACACCCCGCAGTAATCTCAATCCCGCAAAACCCAAGGAAGAAATTCACGCAACCAAATTAGCTTCAAATTCGCTTAAAATTAGCGCGTCTCATTTTCAACCTCCTCCACAGAGCCCAGCGTTTTTCCCTCCAGCCTCCCATTCATACCCACACCCCCACTCCTTCAGCCAAACTAAATTTAAAAATTCGTCACTGTACGATTCTCTGGCTGAAGAAGAAAATCAGTACAAGAAACGACGAACCTCCTCTTATCATGATCCCCTAGGAAATACGCCTGTTGCTACGCA
This sequence comes from Geotrichum restrictum, assembly GCA_030563985.1. Lineage (NCBI taxonomy): Eukaryota > Fungi > Ascomycota > Dipodascomycetes > Dipodascales > Dipodascaceae > Geotrichum > Geotrichum restrictum. Next base: position 1,936 of record JAJMKT010000203.1, read on the forward strand.
CACACCATCGCTTCTTGGCCGAGGGGAACGATATCAATCAGCAATTGCTCTCGCGTCCTCTCACTCAAACCTCTCTAAAATTACCGAAGGAAGTTCCGATGTTCCTTTAACCGCACGTGAAAAGGCTGACATTCTTTCAGTCACATGCGAGCCTCCATCGCAGGAGAGCGAGGGACCGAGAGGCAAGATTTTCGCCATTGAGGGATTAGACCCTGACATGATTCAAAAGGTGAGTGATTTGTTGAGTGAGCGAATTGGCTCCAAGTCGTCAATCCTATTGAAGGAAAAGCCGTCTGCTCCTCCGCATTCATTTACGAACGAAACTGCGCAACACCTTTTTCAAATTGCTTGCTTGCATCAAATGGTCTCTGAAATTCCTTTCAAATCCAGCAAGCATGTGATTTTAGGGGGCTACTTGATGCATATGGCAGATACTCTTGCAAGAAAAACAGACACTTTTTTTGAAAACTCCGCAAATAGCGGCCGCGGATCTCCTGAAGGCGCCAAATACGGCAAAACATATAGCGAGCGTTGGCAATATGGTGCGGCAATGCTACGGGGCTTGCCTGGACCCGACTATCTTGTTTATTTGCAGCCAGCAGAAGGGCTTACGAAAGGAGAAGTCACTGTAGCTGAGCTAAAAGGAGGATCCAAAATGTTAATCATCGGAGGAAATAGAAAGATGGAAGAAGACATCACCGAGGACATTTTAAAGGCGGTGAATTTACAGATAGAAGTTCATGATTCATGAAGATAAAATTTTAGCATTGACTTTTAAAAATATACATTTTTTTTTTTTTTTTTCTCCAGTACTTTTCTCTCGTCTATATATACATTACACTTACTTGGTTTTAGAACCTTGCAAATGCTGGTGATGAGGTAGTTTATTTACAATGCCCATGACAGGAACGTTCATGCATTCTCCATCTGGTTTCCAAAACTCTGGGGAGGCGAACCGCGGGTCTTGGTCTGGAAATCCCAATGAGGCACGAACAAGAGAAACTTGATCTCTCATTTCCAAGGCGAGTTTGCTGCGAAGACTCTGTGCTTCGGGGCCCGTTTTAAGTGTTTCGTTTAGATCTTCAAGTCCCTCAGGACCTTCCTTTTTGACGAGATCCAGCCACTGCCGTCGGTAATCAGCAATGATGTTTTCATCTACAGGGTTTCCAACACGGAACGTGATTTTGGTGCCAAGCCGCGAGAAGATACTGTAGCCAGGCTCTTTATCTTCAGGGATCACATTTTCGAAACCATGTGAAAACATGGGGACAACAATGGGTGGCCGCGATGACTCGAGAAGCAGTCGGCTAACTCCCCATTTGAAGTAGCGCAAGGTGTTTTGGTGGGGCGGATAGACCTGGTGAACGAAAGCCTCGGGAAAGATGTGAACCCAGTTGGAATTGGCAACTGCAGAGCCTGTTGGTTGTTTGGTGTCAAATTCGGTTTGATAGGTGTTGTCGAGCGGGTTGGACAAAAGATTTATAGCTGCGTCGATCGAACCTTGGAAAGGGCCTTTACCAAACCTACCTGTGGCAAGCACTTGGCCTAATGAGAAAAACGTTTCCAAGGCGCTTTTGATATATAAGATCAAAGAAGTCATGTTAGTTCATAGCTAGCACAAGTGGTCTACGCGACGTTACGGGACGATATACTACTTACATATTACCAAAACATACATTGTCAGCCCCTAGACTCCATCGAGCATTGCCAGGTCTGAAGAGCCTCCAGGGCAAAATGCCCCATGTGAAAGGATCATCTAACAACGACGAATGATTCATGACGGTTACCAGACCTCTGTTTTCCAGCTTGCTCCGTTTATGTGCTTCTAGCAGAATGTCCAAGTTTTCTGTGCGATGCTTTAAAGGTAGATTCAACATGAGTTTTGCAAATGATCCGGTAGCTGTCAGGGCCGCCAGACTAGCCAGTTTCCAAGCTCGTCCAGAGCGGAGCCCCCCAAGCTCCATAAAGTCTTTTCCCCGACGTCTTACTTCGGGAAGAGACATGGCGCCGCAAGATCGAGATGTAAATGACGGTGGAAGGCGAATAGCGAGAAGTAAAAAAAAAAAATTAATAATGAATCTGTGAGAATTAATTTCAGCCAGTAAATGAACGTAATGGTAAACCCTAACCTATCAGACGTAAGGAGTGATACCTATCTTATGCCTTGCAATCAGCCATGAACCAGCCTTGGACCAGAAATGGCAGGCAAAGAGTCTAGAATTTAGATAACACTTGAGAACTCGCACTTGAGCACTCGCACTTGAGTACTCGCACTTGAGCACTCGTATTTGAGCACTCGTACAGTACTTGGTTAAAAACACATGAAAGTGCTTGGTCGCAAGATTAGTCTATAATCTTGGTCAATTAGTCGTGATCAACTTCGAATCAAGTGAGAAATTAATGGCGATACGTAGCCTGACCCACACTCGTTCGAATGAACTCACTCTGGTTTGCCACCTGTAAAGCCGTTTTCAATCATTTCAAGCGTTTGCATATTGTCGTTTTATGTTGTCAACTGTTGTGGAGTTTGGATATTGTGTCGCCGTCAATTGGTTTGGAATTTACGGGATTTACTTGTACCGGTATCTTACAGCTCACTGCGGATTTGACTGTTGTTAACTGTTGTTGAAACTTGAAAGAACTGTTGTTGAAAGGGCCGGCCATGACGCCGGAGTACAATGCTCACATGCGCGCACTCAACCAGCTGAACAATAGCGACGGTCATGTTCCCTGCAGAGCTCTTTCTTAGGACAGTTACATGATCCACATATAGTCTAGGTCTACCAGGTCTCCTAGACAGTAGAGTCGACGTGACCAGTACGTAGTTAGAGTCAAAAGAAGAGTCAGTGTGGAATTTGTAGTCCAGAGCTCTGGTCTAGACTCGTGTCCATGTGGCCTAGGCCCGGGCCTAAACCATTGACACGTGCAAGTAATAAACCAAAAATCAAAAATAACTTTTCAGAAGAAACTTAAACCCAAACCACATGCTCCACGGAAACCACGGAAACCGCGGAAACCACAGAAACCACAGAAACCACAGAAACGTACTACAAAAACTACAAAAACTACAGAAACTACGTACAGAAACACCGGTGCACAATGCACATGCGTACATATGTGTGTACATCACTTCCAATTCCCGGCCGGTTGAACCTCTTGTAGCTAGCGGCCTTCTCTTTACGGAAAATTCAAATATCATTATAAATTGCCTGCAGCGTTATTATTATCATATGAGCTAGCTCAAAAGACAGCCCAGGCCTAGACGAGACTAGACTCTAGTCTACAGTACAGGCAAACTACGTACTGCAGTTGTACATGTTCGAATCGACCCATGGTTTAAGCTGAATCTAGTGAGAAATAAGCATAATAATATCGCGATATTGTCATATTGTCATATTGTCATATTGTCATATTGTCATATTGTCATATTGTCATATGTATGGGAAGCTTTGAGACTTTAAGTTGCAATTCGGACGTCTTTAAGGACTTGTCTGAAGGTGCCAGTAAAGGTCTGTTGTGAGATCTAGAAATATTTCAATTTTAATTTCAATGATTTGGATCCAGATCTCGAGTCGTCGCTCCTTGGAAATTTATCAAGTCATCTTTTTAAGTTAGGATATCCTCAACTTTTCCATGCACTTGTTCTGCGCACGTTAACTATGCACCGCTTTTGTGTTTGTGCTAGCTCTACTTTAGTTTTGCATTGATCCCGCAGTATCAATGCCTTAACCTCCATGATTTTGCATGAGATTACACTTTGCTAAAGTTTGTTTATAAAGAAGCAAAAGATTAAAAATGTCAACAATTGATATCGGAAGAGCTAGACTACGTATAACATGGTCTGTGGGTTTATGCCATCTGCATAGACGTCTCTACTCAAGAGAGCCCAGCACTACAACGTTTGTGCAAACCGGAAAACTTCAAGCGCGGCCTATACATGTCACAGAGCCTGGTCGAGGTAAGCCCATTTGGTGGCAGTACGGACCTCAAACCGTTTAACAAAGTAGGGTCTAATTTAGGGTCTAGATACCCTCCCAGAGGGCCTCTCTAGCTGTGCTAACCAAGTATTAAACTGCTATAGAACGACTATCGCATAATTGTCTCTCGGGAGCATTAAACCTTTTACCGTAGTCTAATCATGGCTGTATGCACCGCTATTGATTCCACGCGCTGAGATATGAAAAGCCAACATGCATGGAGCCGTAATTTTGTTGGAGATATCGCGAGTTAGACTAGTCTGCTTAAAACTTTGCTCCGCTGGCAGCATCTTTTCAGCAGAAGGCTTTCGAACCACGTAATACACTCTAACATGAGTTCAAAGGGCCTGGACTGAACGCATCATGCTCTCAAGCTTTATATATCTGAGGTTGTATTGAATGGAAACTAGAAAACTGTAAAATATTGGCACACAAACAATCAACCGCCACTTTGTCCAAACGTTCTGACATTTATCCAGCGTATGGCCATAGTTATGAGCTTTAGGAGATCAGCTAGTGTTCACAATTGTACGAAAACCCTTCCACGGAGTATCGATCCCCTTCAGACCACTAATTAATCTCCAACGCAACTGGATTGTGGCCTCGTAGTCATTGGTTAGAATCGTTATATAGTGCCGGCCTATCGAATATCATGATGAACCTAATCACAAACACAAAGTCAACACCTGAGAGTCTGAGACAGCTTTGGTGTAATCTTTTATAAATTGGTCAGTGTTCACTGTTTAGTGAGAAGGTGTTGTTTAGCAGCTAGCTACAGTCTGGACTCTAGCTAGTCCAGCATCATTTAATGCTCTAAAAGTCTGGTAGATGATGACTGCTGGTATATACTGGTATGCGATTTATAGTACACGACGTAGGGGCTCTGCGAAATCCTTTAGAAGCCTCTCAATCGTCTCCCATTAGAACGTAAATTGAAGTGCGCCCATGGACATCTTGCGAGCATTCCAGTAGAGAACTTTGCTGATTTTGATAGCTCAAGAGCTCTCATTTTCTGTATTTCAATGCGAGCAACAGCAAAGAGCAACCCAAACCATTAATTAGTAATTTTGCGCAGGTGGGAAACTTAAAATTTTAACTAGTCTACGGAAGCGAGAAATAAGTGAAATAATTTTCAATTTGAAAAACTGAAGGCCAGACATGTCAAACCAAGAGGCATAATATTGAGCCATTATACGACGAAAGAAACGAGATAAAACAAATCCATTGTTAAACATTAAAACACTCAAGATCGCTTCTTGAGGTTAGTGGACAGCCATTCAAGACCTTCGTAGAGACCATCACCCGAAGTAGCACAAGTGGCTTGGATGTACCACGATCTCTGTCTCAAAGAGTGCAGGCCAAGCTTTTCGGTAATCTCAGCAGCGTTCATGGCATTTGGCAAATCCTGCTTGTTGGCAAAGACAAGAATAAGAGCATCGTGCAGCTCATCCTCATTAACAATGCGCTGCAGCTCCTCAGCGGCCTCAGTAATACGGTCGCGATCGTTGCTGTCAACGACAAAGATAACACCTTGTGTGTTTTGGAAGTAGTGTCTCCAAAGAGGGCGAATCTTATCTTGTCCACCGACATCCCAAACAGTGAAGGAGATGTTCTTATATTCAACTGTCTCGACGTTGAAACCAATTGTGGGAATGGTAGTGACGATTTCTCCAAGCTTTAGTTTATAAAGAATGGTAGTTTTACCAGCAGCATCAAGCCCAACCATCAGGATTCGCATTTCCTTGCGGCCAAACAGCCCTGAGAGAAGTTTTGAAATCGATAAGCCCATCTTGGATCAGAGTTAGTAAATACACTTCAAAGCTTGAAAACAATCAAGGGGTTGGGGGAAGTCAAATTATCAGGCTTTGATATCGCCAAGCTGGCAATAAGCGAGTATCATCAGGAGAGTATTTAGGTTTCATACAACAAACTGAAGCCTGATATAATTGAAGATAATCAATCTGGTAGGGATGGAAGCTTGATGAATCAATCTTCACTCCTTAAACTGCCATAGCCATCCATGAAATAACTTGATGCAAATTGAATAGACCAAAATGTAAAGAGAGCGATATAATAGACTACTGTACTCACTTTCGAAAGATTATAGATGTGATACCGTGTAAAGTTGCAGCTGTATGTTGCAAAGAATGGTGTGAAATTGCAATGGTGAGAGTGAAAAGGTGGGAAGGGAGGAAGTCTCTTTTGTAGGAAAACCAAAACTATTACGTGTCAGATAACAATTAGGTAACCTCAGCGCTATGCGATGACACATCACCACATCGCTTAAAAAAGTGGATTATGTGGCAAAATTTAGGTGAGCTTCAGAGACAGCTTGTCATGTCGAACAATATATTGTCATACTCAAAACTACGTGAGCAGTTGCAATTGATTCTATAACTATTGAAGAGAGGGCGTGTTCCTTACGCGTAAATGGTGTCAGACTTTGATGTGTTTCTTTCTCCATTGCCTTCACGAGGTTGCCTTCATCAGAGTGTCTTGACGAAGTTGCCTTCACGAGGTTTCCTGCACGAAGTCAACTGCCAAAGTTTCATGCTGAAAGGTAAGGAATAGTATAGGATTAGACTAGCAACATATATATTACTACAGACGTTAGCGATGCTATACTATGAACTGGTTCTTCTAGACATGTGTTTATTGCTGTATTACGTGAAATGCGCATATTTCAAAGGTAAACTAGCTACAGTAATGTAAAGCCCATATGGATAGGTATTGAATGAATTCTTTTTGGTGAATTCGTTGGTCTACCGTCAGCTAGACTAATAGAAAATAATTCATATCAGTAAAGAAAGATGTGGAGCAGACAAAAATTGAGCTTACTAGTCTCGCGTACTTATCATAAGGATCCATTCGGAAGTAGTCTTCTGTTAAGTTTAGATCTGGCCTAAAGTACAAAATTCTTCCATGTGAGCTTGGTGTGTCTTATACCACTCAGTACTGCGTTAGCTTCGAACGCACCAAAATATATGGATATTTAGACTCTATATTCTAGGCATGTGTAACATGCTATCTCCAGAATATGAAAAACTGACTACAAATATGGGCTAGTCTAGTCCATGACATTAGACATGCTGAAGGTTTAAATAATATGCCGTTAGACGTACAAATATTAAAATGAAAGCTTACTGTGAGATATGTGAGGAAGATATATAGATAGATAAATCCTTTTATTGTCCCGTTTAATAGGAGAAATTACACAAACAGCAAAAACTATTTAGACGTGGAGTAGGACATGGTTCGTTTCCTGTCTGATATACAGACTGAATCAGGCATAATTGCTTCACTAATTTTCAAAATGCTGCGATGGTGTCGGAATTTCCTTGAAGTTACAAAGGTTTGAGGTCTTCGAACTTCAGCACCAAGGGAAACCCAGTCGCTGGGATTGGAAAAAAACCTTGCGTGAACTATGTGAGGAAGATGATCTTTTTGAAAAATGAGAAAAAAATGGACTGAAAAGAGGACTCGTTCAGGGAAAGCCGATTGACATTGGATAAAAATGAAATGACCTTGAATGAGAAATAGTTTACACAAAACTCTACAAGGACTCTTGTTCACGCCATAACTGCGATAGAAATATAAGGAACATGTGTCTTCTTAGTGGAAGTGAGCGTAACAAATGTGCCGTAAAGCTTTGGATATGGAATATGAATCTACAAAATTCTTTTGCAGAGCAAAATTAAAAAAATGAAAGTGGTGATTTCAGTCAAATGAGTTTATTTTGAGGGAAGAGTAAAAACTATGGGGTTAAACCATTTATCTATATATCTAAATTATACGATACCATTGCAGTAGAGCCATCAAAATGACATTCCCAGCTTTCAGTATGCCTTTTGGTTGTAATAGAATAGACAACATTATTACAAACGCCGGTCGGATTTCCCATAGACTAAAAACATATCGGCCGAACTTATAAACAAGTGAGTGATCTCTAACTGTATGCCAAATATATAGTCTACTCAGACTCTAGTAGTCACTCTAATGTATAAGCAATTTCGAGTATACTGTACAAAGAAAATTATTAAAGAGAAAGACAAGACCAAGCACTAAAATGCTTCGATTTGCTCTCTAAGAAGATCTGCAGGATCACGAGCGAATGCGCTCAAGACTCTGGGTGACGGATACGAGGAGAAGGTGAAAAAGTATGAAGTGGGGGAGGATAAGGTCCAATTTCCCCATGATTACCTCGCCGGGTGGACTGATGCACCTTAAGTCGGAGAAGACATAGAGAAACATGAGAACCATGATGACGGAATATGAAGTTGATATGCTGATGAGGGACTTAGCGGTCTGCTTGGCTAGATGCAGAGCTAGATGACGCTTTATGAACACTAAGCGCCCTGTGCAATACATTGAGAAGGAGAAAAGAGAAGCTGAGATCTTCACTCATCAGATATAAACACACTACGCTGAAGTTGCAAAAAATTGTTAAATCCGAGATAAATAGCAATACACTGTACAAAGAATTGTTTCACTTATCTCGAATCTATGAATAGGGATATCTGAAATAAAGTACGGAGTTATTGAAATACTGTATACTAGTTAGACTAGACTAGCTAGTTAGCAATTACAGCTGAGCCTGAGTGTATGCAAGAAAATATTGCAAATTCTATTAGATAGGATTAGGCCTTACGAGAAGAACATGAGAACGGATATTGTTACAGATGTAGCAGGAGTGAGGACACACTACGACTTAACTTTCTGCAACATCAGTGGAGGTAGAAGCACAGCCAGCCAACTCAAAGCGAGGTACAATGGGAAGATGACTAAATACGACACGTTACCTAAGTTTAAACCCTTAGTCATATCACCAGGAGGTCTCATTCACCCAGAGTCAGAGAAGGAGTTGAACAAGTTAAGATCAATGATGACGGACTATGGATCGGAGATGTTACTGAGGGTAATATCTTGCATTCTAGCAAGGAAGAGATCAGAATGGCACTATTTGAACCCTACCAAATGGAGACAACAAATTGGAAACGATGTGAAAGCGGAGGAATTTTTTAACCGAGAAATAATGTAAGTCCAAAGGACAAAGTGACATAATAAGTTCTATAAATTTAATAATAAAAGGATTTATAATTTATTAGACGGTAGAATAATATAATCTGTAAATACGTACTGTATATATGAACCCACGCCTGCTTCTGTGGCCCGTTTAGTTCTATATAGTCTAATATAGTTCGGTCAAAATGCCGGGCCCGATTTTATAGTCCAATCAATTGAAGATAAAAGGATTTATTGAAGAGTTCGGACTAATAATTAGTTAGATTAGACTATACCATAAATTTCCACAACTGCCAAATAGATGCCAGGCTTATGATCCCCTATCATGAAATCATTAATACTCAGTACCAGGCAGTGGCAGGCACTGCCAGCTACTACAGTAGAGATTTAAAGAGCTTATATAACATTGTTTGATGACGCAATCACGATGAAGTATGGACTGGGGCTTATAATTGGCCCTTCATATATGGTGCTTGTCCCCCCTCCCCAGTTTTTAGATCCTGTGAGATTTTTAAATTAATTGGACAAACAAATATCCGTATGAAGTTACTAGTACTGTATTAGTAGAGAATGGTACCCTCTGCGCTCGTACTTTTACCAGTTAGACTCTAGCTTCAAGCCCGTTTGGACAGCGATAAGAGCTATGAGATTATAACGCGTAGCCCAGTGAGGCCCTAGTCTACCAGAATGATAAAAAAATACCCCACGCACAAAACTGACAGCTGCGCACCCATCGCTCGCCAAATTTGTTCTAACAACATGCCAGCCGCACGCACATTTATAGATAGCTAGCCCAATAGTGCCCGAGTCTACTAGCTAAGTCCCATCCAAATTGCATCAACCTCATGAGATAGTAGTCTAATTACACAGCCAAAAACAAGTATAATCGCTTTTGAAAAAGCTTCAATAATACCAATATACCCCAAGTTTGCTTGGCTTAATGGCGTCGACCGACAAATATCAACGATCTATATGGAGTCGACTATAAAAAAAATCTATAACATGAAAAGCCTAATTTATTCCGTTCCTGTGACAAACAGTTTTCCCCGCAAAGTATAGGCCAATTAGAACAATTTGATCAATTAGAACATACTCCTCTGAACAGGACTATATGCCCGTACACAAGCTTTGCTTAGTCGATCTACCCCATTTCCACACGGATTTCGCTTTTTATCATCCGAATTATTTTTCATTGACAGCGCTTGACCCTAAAAACCTAAATTACCCCCCAATGTCCAACTATAATATGCTTGGATCCATTAGTTTCTATACTAACTTGACGAAGCGTTAGTGTCGCATTGCTCTAATTTAAAAGGAGGAACGAATCCATATCTAAATCCTCATTCAATTCGAAACCCCAAAACTACTTGACTGGAAATAACCCTCAATCTTACTCAAATTCATTATGAAGTCTGCAACAGTCGAGCAAAAGGCTGTCGATAGTTTTGACGAGGACCCCGATCTTTCTATAGGTAATGAATATATATCTTCGGAAGAGCAAAGGGTTGTTGAGTCTTTCCACGGCAAGATGGTCAGCAAACTCCGCTTAAAGATTGACTTACATCTTGTTCCTGCCTGTTCTCTGTTATACCTACTATGCTTCCTGGATCGAGGAAACATTGGAAACGCCAAAATAGCTGGTATGAATAAAGATTTAGGCCTAACTGCTCACCAGTACTCTGTGATCTTGACCGTCTTTTTTGCTACATATTGCACTGTTGAAGGACCTTGCAATATGATACTCAAAAAGATTTCAGCGAAAAGATTTCTTCCCTTGATTGCCATTCTATGGGGAGTATGTGTGATTGGGATGGGATTTGCCAAAAATTATCATCATCTTATTGTTCTCAGAGTTTTGTTGGGCCTATTCGAGGCTGGCCTAATGCCAGGATGTGCCTACTATCTCTCAAATTGGTACCGTCCCATGGAAGTTTCTACTAGAATTGCTCTATATTTTTCCTCTGCAACAATAGCTGGAGCATTCTCGGGTATATTAGCTTGGGCAATCATGAAAATGGATGGTATTGGTGGTCTCGCTGGCTGGAGCTGGATTTTTATTCTTGAAGGTATTACAACACTTGTCGTGGCTATTGGTTGCTACTTTATCATTTACAATAACCCCAAATCTTGTGGTTTTCTGACTCCGGACGAAATTATTTACTGGGAATGGCATCTGAAGCAAGATGCTGGAAAGGGCCAAGAGGAAGTCGACAATGAGCCTTTGCAATGGAAACACGTCAAAGAGGGAATGTTCCACTGGAGAGTTTGGTATGTGATCATTCTTTCGTTAGGGTGCACCGTTCCCATCTACTCGTTCTCATACTTCTTGCCTACGATCATCACATCATTAGGCTGGACTGCTTCGAAAGCCCAATTGATGTCAGCCCCTCCCTACATTTGGGCTTGCATGTGCACGATCGCTAGTTCAATTCTCTCCGACAAATTCAAAAACAGATATATCTTCATCACTGGTCCCATGCTTTTATTTGGGGTTGTCGGGTTCGTAATGGCTATAGGACAAGCCAATACGAGTGTCACTTATGGTGGTGTGTTCTTAGCCTGCGCTGGACAGTACGCACCATGGCCATCTATTGTGTCTTGGAATGCAAACAATTATCCCAACTCACATACTCGTGGAATTGCAATGGGTGTCCAAATTGGCTTTGCTTCAGCCGGTGGGATCATTGCATCGTTCATCTATAGGGCACAAGATAGTCCGAGGTACTTTCTTGGACATGGAGTTGTTTTGGGAGTTACTGTAATGGCAGTAGTTTTGACATTCGGGCTTGCTGCTTACATGAAGAAGAGCAATTCTAACAAAGATAAATATTGTGCAGAACACCCTGAGGTATACACGGCTGATCCGCTAGAACTAGCTAAGATGGGGACTTCCAGCCCTCTGTTTAGATATGTATACTAAGTAAATGTATCCAATGAAATAAAACGTTTTCTTCTTTTTCACTGTTGCCTAATTCTTGTTAGTTTACTGTCCAAAGACCTCAAACCGTCACTACGTCTGGCTGACTTGCTCGAGGATCCTGACTGCTGGTCTCACCAACAACCTTAATTAGAGGGAGGGATATGAGTGAAATATATGGGTTGGGGTAAATAATGTTCTCTATTAGGAAAATGTGACTTTGTTTCCTTTAATTTACAGAGTAATTTTCAGAATGAACATATTTCAGTACCTGAGGATCTATGGAGGCCCCAGGGTTGAGCCTGCTGGGAGAAGCTTCAGAAAACAAATTTTCCATCGAAGTAGCAACATCAAGTCACGAAGCTTTACTGCCTACAAATTCTTAGCTGATATACATATACACAATGGTATGAGCTTCTGCCATTTCATTTCCCATATCAATGTCACCTCTAACTTTTCCTTAGGTCAAGGCTTCTGAACTTCGCAATAAGACCAAGACTCAGCTGGAGGAGGAGCTCTCTGGTCTTAAGGAGGAGCTTTCCAAGCTCCGCGTACAACAGACTGGCAGCAATCAGGTCAAACATACCAAGGTCTCTGAAGTCAGAAAATCCATTGCTAAAATTCTCACTGTCATTAATCTTACTCAGAGAGAACAACTGCGTGAGTTTTACAAGACCAAAAAATACATTCCCAAGGACCTGCGTGCCAAACAGACTAGAGCTATCCGACGAAGACTATCTCCATCTCAAGCTCAGGCAAAGACTCAGAAACAGCAGAAGAGCGAAAAGGCTTTCCCTCAAAGAAAGTACGCTATCAAGGCTTAAGCATACAACGTCTCTTGATGGATCTCAAGTAAGAGTGAAAAGTAAATAAAAAGTTCTACATGTGTCCAGTCCATATTTTTTCATGTTTCGCTATGCAGAGTTAGACATCGTATAAGCGCAACTACTGTACGCGATTCAGCCTAATCTTTCTTGTTTCTCTCAATATTGAAGCTATTCGCACAGCATGCCTTAACTGTTAATATCATTTTTTGACACCGTAGAGTTGTAAACTACTGTACACATTTTGATGGTAGCAGAGACAAGCAAAGCCTTTATCGAGATCGATCTAACTTTGCAAGGCATGACAAGGAAGTACTGTACGAGCTATAGCGGAATAGAAGCACGCTTAAAGCCATGCCATGACGTCATGTACTATTAGTAAATAAATATGGAGTAGCGTCAACGCCGTCAAGTACGTAGTCTAATTACTGTGGTTTCTTCGAAGCGTGGTGCACACGTTGAACAGGAAAATGGTAACTAATTTGTTCCCCTCACAACGTCTCGATAAAACAAGGCTGTCAAATTGAAGCCAGTTTACAAATTTTGAACTGTTGAAATAGTGAAGTTCCTTGCACTTAAATGCGTCGTCCTATTGTCGAGATCGATAAATGTGATATCCGAACTCCAGTCAGCCACGCAAGAGGCTTCAATTTTTTTAATTACAATTGCAATCAGGGTTTTGTGGCGGACCGATATTGAGATTGTAGGCCTACCCGGAATTGAGTAGAATTAATTAGAGTACAGTACGTATAATTATTGAACGATTTGGAGATACCACGTGATATGAATGGCGCGCGCCGCCGACCCTATATATATGGAGATAAAAACATCCTAAGATATTCCTCCAGGATACATATTTCTTTCTCGTTCTCGTTCTCGTTCCTGTGAATACCAAACGAATTCCTATTTTCAATTACTTTGTCTCATTCTGTGCTAGGTGGAGAAACTTGAAAATGACATATGAGAGCACTGGTTCACCCATTCTTCTATCTAATAATGGACCCACGACCCGGAAAGCTAAGTCGACCGATGGAGCAGCGATAATTAACTTGCTGAATACCATAGTGGGTGAGTTTAGTCAGTTTGAAGCATGCTTCAACAGATAGACTAACACATATATCAGGAGCTGGGATTCTTGCTATGCCCTTCGCAATCAAAGAAAACGGCATCATCCTTGGTGTTTCCATCATATTGTTCGCAGCGTTCTCAGCTGGACTGGGACTATATTTACAAGGCCTCTGCTCCACATTTGTTGCCGACGGACAAGCCTCCTTTTTTCGACTTTCGCAAATTACATATCCTAGCGTTTCTGTAATATTTGATATCGCTATCGCGATCAAATGCTTTGGAGTAGGCGTTTCTTACTTGATAATTATTGGAGATCTCATGCCCACAATCACTTCTTCTCTGGGGGTTGACGGAGGGTTGACTGCTTCACGAAGCTTCTGGATAATCGCGTCCATGTGAGTGTCCACCAATATTCCGAAATTTCTACTCTAACATTTAATTTCTAGGTTGATTTCAGGCCCTTTATCATTCTCCAAAAAGTTGGATTCACTGAAGTATACATCTATAGTTGCATTAGTCGCAGTTGGATATCTGGTTTTCATTGTGATTTTCCAATTTTTCGTTGCAGACTACTCCTCCAGTCGTGGAAATATTGACATAATTCGGCCCAAAGGGGTGACATCCGTCTTGGGAGCCCTCCCAGTTATCATTTTTGCCTTTACCTGTCATCAAAATGTACGTCCTTGAGTTGACTGTTCTTAGAGTTTACTAACATCTCTTAGATGTTTTCTGCTTTAAACGAGCTTCCTGTCAGGCGTGAAAGTAACGTACGCAAAGTAGTTCTATTCTCAATTGGGCCTGCTGCTGTTGTATATATTGCCGTTGGCCTTGCGGGGTATCTTACTTTTGGAGACAAAGTCGGTGGAAATATCATTGGAATGTGTAAGTTATCAAATCGCCGACCATGGGGGAAAATAACTAATAACTTCTAGATGAATACTCGCCCGCAATTGTGGTGGGTCAGATAGCAATTGTCATACTGGTTTTATTCTCATATCCTCTACAATGCCATCCTTGTCGAGCTTCAATCAGAAATATTATAACCTGGATCAAAGCCAAGAGATCTAATTCAGCTAATTACACTGTGATAGAGGACGATGAAACTGCAACATCTAGCCCACTGGAAACTTCTCAGCCTGTGACACCAACCGATATTGAAAACCATCATTTACTAATTACTTCACTTGTAATTGCTTTTAGTCTTATTACAGCCCTCAGGGTGAAATCTCTAGAAGTTATGCTTGCTTTTGTGGGATCCACGGGCTCTACCTCTATCTCGTTTATCTTACCAGGCCTGTTTAGTTACAAACTTCTAACTCTACAGAAATTGGAGTTCATAAATCCTTGGTTTCACGAAAAATTTTATGGAGTCAAAACTGTTGGCGACGAGGCTAGCTCTCGATTTAGTTTGCGCGACAACATTCTGCGACTAGTAGCCATCAGCTTGTTCTTCTGGGGAGTTTTGGTGCTTGTTGTCTGCTTGGGAATCAACATTGTGAACTTTGCTTAAACCTTCCAGCTTTAAGACACATACTACGTAGTAACTAGACTATATAGAAATTACTCGCTCTTTTCATTAACGTTAACGTTTCAAGTTCGGGGAAGTCATCAAGTATAAAATAAAATTAGAGTATGGCTCGTCTCTAGCTTACTCTCCATAGATTTTACTAGAAGCCTTTTTTTTTTCAAACTGCTGACAAATAATATAAGCTTTAAATGTGTTGCCACAAAGTTCCTATTATTTCACCACCAAACAATTTTACTCTGATTCTTTATTTATCACACTGCGAACGACATTTTCATTTCTAACTGTAATAAAGGATACTTCTATTAAATATGGGTTCTTCAAATTATGATCCGGAAGATTCGTTTATTTCTGATGACGAAGAAGAGCTATGCCCTCTTTGTGTTGAAGAAATGGATATTTCGGACAAGAACTTCAAGCCATGCCCTTGCGGATATCAGGTTTGTCAGTTTTGCTACAACAATATTCGACAGAATCCTCAACTGAATGGAAAATGCCCTGCCTGCCGTCGACCTTATGATGATGAAGCAGTGGAGTATCGCGTCATCACTCCCGAGGAGTGGAAACTAGACCACGCAAAACAGGCCCGTCGTGAAAGAGAGAGGAAACAACGAGAGCGAGAAAAGAAAGAAACTGAGCAGACATCTAAAAAGCACCTTTCCGGCATGCGAGTGATCCAGAAGAATCTCGTTTATGTGATAGGGTTGAATCCTAGCATTCCTACTGAGGAGCTCCATCACACCCTGAGAACTGATCAATTTTTTGGCCAATATGGGAAAATTCAAAAAATTGTGATTAACCGGCGTAATAACTCAAACGGTAACCCAGGGCTGGGAGTTTACGTGACGTTTTCTCGCAAAGAAGACGCTGCTCGATGTATTGCTGCGGTCGATGGGTCCATCAATGATGGCAAATACCTGCGTGCGGCCTATGGAACGACCAAGTACTGCTCGTCCTATTTACGAGGACAGGCTTGCCCCAACCCAAATTGCATGTTCTTGCATGAACCTGGAGAAGAGGCTGATTCCTATACTCGCCAGGATCTTTCCACTATCCAACACGCTGCTAGACAAGGAATTCGCTCTTCAAAATCAGCAAAGGCGTATAATACTGGGGATCAAGACCATTATCCAACTTCAATAACTAGCCACTCTGTGGTTGACAGCATTGAGCAAACATCATCTGCTCTTCCTGCTTCTGTTTCTTGGGCTACAAAACCATCTCCCATTGTGTTGAACGCGAAAATTCAGCAACCGTCCTTTCCTCCTCTACCAGTAGTGAAAGCAGTAGTTCCCCCACCTGTAGTAGTTCAACCAAGACAAGAGCCGCCTATTATTCCGCAAAGAGAGCCACCTCAATTAGACGCTGCTTTGAAATTCATGGATGATAGTGTAGAGATGCTATCTGTAGCCAAATTCGACTATAAGTTTTCTCAGGATATTGTTACCAATCAGCACCTCTCCAGCTCCTTGCCTCTCTTCGCATTTTCGAACAAGTGCAAAAATACTCATACGCTGGATAATGAACTACCTCCCTACGTTTTTACATCCATTAGTCTCTCAACTAACAACATTAAGCCTGACGGTTTTAGAGGGTTCACTGGAAAGGAATTGGACGATGCCTCAGCACCACCCCAACCGTCTACAGCCCCACTTAGCGCACATACCATGCCACGATTTGATTTCGTTAAGTCGGCCACGCCTCCTCCACCCCCGCCTCCTGGCTTATTTGGAAATGGAAATGCTACTGGAAACTCCACACAGTCCCAGAACTCTCAGGAGCTCTTAGCCCGTCTCATGAAGAGAGACTCTTCCGGTGAGGTACAGCAGTAAAAGATGATTTCAATCAACTAATATCAAAGCAGATAATACTGCACCCACTCTTGATCATCTGCAATCTCTTGAATTACAGTCTCCAGGTGTGTATCATTGATGCTTCTCCTCATATTTTTTATTTTATTAAATCGATTCAATGATAAATACGTGATACTAAACTGATATCGAACTGCTATGCATGCAAAACAAGCGGGATATCGTTGACTGGAATTTTTTAAACAATTGTAGTGACTAACTCCCCCATTTATTTTGTAGTGACTGACGATTTCCTCGATGTTGAGCAGATGATGTTAAAGCTGATAAGTGAACTTGAATCCCCGCCAGATAGCGAAGACGAAACCAGCGCTCCTTCCACACGTATCCCAATGCCTGCCCCGACGGGAAGGAGAGACACCGAAGAGACAGTTTCTGTAGGAATTACTAACCCTTCTGCCAGTGGACAAAGTCAGTCTGCAAAGCTTTTGGAAGCCAATCTTTCTGAAGTCAAAAAAACTGAAAGTGTTACCAACAAGCTTTCGGCTCAACCCCCTCTATTGCCATCGAAGCCCCTTACGCGCAGACAAAGAAAGAGACTAGAACAACGCGAATTGTTAAAAGAAAGCAAGAGAGTTCGTGAAGAAACACAGATCATTTGCAGACTAGAACGAGACCGCACACAGGTGACAGATGATAAAGCAGAGGCGATTGGAATTGTTCAAAAACCTCCAGTTAGTTCAAATCAATCCAGAAAATTGGTCGAAACTGGCACTAGGATTGTTATTAAACCTAATTTTATTGACACTTCCAATAAGACAGCTTTGAAGTCCTCTCAGGACTGCACAAGCCCAGGCTCGGCGCATGTCCAGGAAGCTACATCTCATAATCATGTGGAAAATATTGAGGAAACTGAAAACATTGAAGAGACTGAAAATGTTGAGGAGACTGAAAATATTGAAGAGACTGAAAGCATTGAAGAGACTGAAAACATTATTGAGGAAACTGAAAACATTGAAGAGACTGAAAATGTTGAGGAGACTGAAAATATTGAAGAGATTGAAAGCATTGAAGAGACTGAAAGCATTGAAGAGACTGAAAACATTGAAGAGACTGAAAACATTGAGGGAACTGGGAACATTGAGGAGACTGAGAACATTAAGGACATTGAAAACATTGAGGAGACCGAAAACGTTGAGGAGGCTGAAACCATCACGGTGTTAGCAAGCCCTGAGATTAATCCTGAAGAATATTCTCCACGCGTCCAATTCCCAAGCCACTTTCTTTTGGAACAAATTTTGAGTAGTAACATGATAGAAAGTGCTGTTAGCGAGTGTATTTCTGGCTCCCAAGTTACTCCGTCGTTTTTTGAAGCTGAGCAAGGGTTTCTTCAAAGTTCAAATACACTCAAGGCAGAGACCTCTCAAAAAACAGAGCATCTTTCATCCGATATTTCGATTGCTGAGCTATGCAATATTCTTGACCCTAAGCTGGCGGATAGTGCGATAAGCTTAGATGCTGCTGAAGCTTGCATCGAGAGTGGGCTTAAGAAATTACAAGAATTTTCAGAGAATTTTCAGTCCTGTTTGAATAGAACTAGACACCTCATTCTCCATGGATGAGCTCTTTTAAAGCCAGACGCATAAGCATTCAATGACCCAATTTTACTGTATACCGGTATACCTTTTAGTATAGTTTATAGCGCTTTATTTCAATTCTCATAGACTGAGATAGCTACCAATGAGTTACACATAATGGAGAAAATAAGAGTTTTTGATTAATTTCCTGTTTGATAGACTATGGCCAAAAGGAAAAAGAAAAAAACCGGCCAAAATGCAGGGTTTTTTTTCGAATTTATCCGAGCTGTCAGAATCCCTTGATCAAACGCTATATAATAGTACAGTATGTAATTGTATATATACTGGCAGTCAAATAAAAAGATAAGATTTCATTGCAAGTCACTGTTGTGTACTGTAAGTCCGGTCCCTTTTCATGGTTACCCTATTCTCCTACAAATCTACTCCTTTTCTAGTCCTTAATTACGCGCTCTCCTCAGTTATAACAACGCATTCTCCTTCTTTGCTTCACTTCTTGGAGATTTGTTTTCTGGATTAATATAATATTACACTATCTCCTCTTGTTGCTGTCAAGTGTCTTTCTAAAAAAACAAGCACCAAATCAATCCCTTTTCTACTACATTTCAAATACCAATACAAAATGAGCATCGACCACGATATTCAGATGAAGGATGTTGTAGATGATTCCTTAAACCTGGAAAACGGCATGTCGACTAACCAGTATGACGCCTCTGTTATGGCTCGTAACGTTCCGAGTGAGCTTACATCGCTATCCCTTAACCAATTGGACGCTTGGATCGAAAAGCTCAGTCAATGCCGTTCACTATCGGAGGATGATGTCGAAAGATTATGCAGTATGGTAAGACCATGATACAAAGGAATTGAGAGATATTTGCTCACATTATTGTAGGCAAAAGATCTCCTTCAGTTTGAAGAGAATGTTCAGCCCGTAAACGCTCCTGTTACGATATGTGGCGATGTACACGGCCAATTTCACGACTTGATGGAACTCTTCAAGATAGGTGGCCCGTGTCCTGATACTAACTACTTGTTTATGGGCGATTATGTGGATAGAGGCTATTACTCTGTAGAGACTGTCTCGTATCTAGTAGCTATGAAGGTACGATATCCTAACCGACTCACTATTTTACGCGGTAATCACGAATCCCGACAAATAACTCAAGTATATGGGTTCTACGATGAATGCCTGCGAAAATATGGAAATGCCAACGTTTGGAAGATGTTTACAGATTTATTCGACTTTTTTCCTATTACCGCACTTGTCGAAAACAGAATTTTCTGTTTGCATGGAGGGTTATCACCAAATATCGAAACAATTGATAATATTCGCGATCTCAACAGATTTCAAGAGGTTCCACATGACGGACCAATGTGCGACCTGCTTTGGTCGGACCCAGACGACCGTGGCTCCTGGGGAGTTTCTCCTAGAGGCGCTGGATTCACCTTTGGACAGGATATATCAGAGCAATTCAACCACACGAACAACTTATCTCTCATCTCACGTGCTCATCAACTGGTAATGGAGGGATATAGCTGGTCTCATGAGCAACAAGTTGTCACTATATTCTCTGCCCCTAACTACTGTTATAGGTGTGGAAATCAAGCTGCAATCATGGGGGTCGATGAAGATCTTAATAATGTTTTGTGAGTACAGGTCTCAAATCTACAGTGCCTTTGAATCTAATCTAACTATATTATAGCCTTCAGTATGATCCTTGTCCACGCCCTGGAGAGCCCTCAGTTTCTAGAAAAACTCCTGATTATTTTCTTTAAGTGCTAAGCTAAATACTCAGAAGACTGAAAAGTCTCCATCACTCCTCGATTTATACAAAAATCGCATTTGCGGGTGGTGTTTCCAAAACGCTCGATTTATGAAGAGTTGTAATCTATCATTTCGACAGAGAGTCCTGGTTCTTTTTTTAATACTTTATTTTGTATATAACATTCACGCTCATAGCAACGTCCCTTTATGCCTAGTTTTTTACTTAATTTTAACAAGATTGTTTTTCCAAGGGCTTGTCTAAAGCGGTTTCTAAAAGCACTGTGATGTTGATGTATCGAGAGTAGGCTAATAGGACCGGAATGCACGCAGTACTTGGAGGCTGGAGCTATACAGTCTAGGCCCTAGGTACACTATACACTGTAATACTGTATACAGACATTCATGGTTTAGTCTAAAATATAAATCCTTTTATTATTAAATTTATAGAACTTATTATGTCACTTTGTCCTTTGGACGTATCATATTCCTCGTCGAAAAATTTCAAAATCTTTTGGTGGGGTCCGACTTTTCTTGTCGAAAAAAAAAAATTATTTTGGACATTGAATATGATAAATGTTGCCACGTGAACACTCTCTGTAAGCCAAAATTTTCAATAAGCCATACAAACTTCATTTTACGTCAAAATCTTAGTTCGACAACCCAAACCATACCTACCGCACTTCCCACCGCACCTCCCACAACAGAATTTCTTACCTTTTAAAGCAAAGAGTGCCACTGGTCGTTAATATAAAAAAAATAGTTATATTCAATTCGAGTTACATAGATAACATATAATTTAAATATCAATTGTGCTATTTGAGCTCATCTGGAACAAGTTTACGATCTAAAAAGTAAGATATATACTATAGATAGTTTATGCTGTGATCGTAGATTTTCAAGCATTTCAATACACTGCCTTTCACTGTATCCTTTCTGTATGCCCTTCTTTACGGCACCATAAATCACCTTACGCCTGGAATAGGTTTTGCCATCTTTGGATTCTGTGCGCCACTTTGATTTGTGGCGTTGGTCAAGCTGCTCCACCGAAGGAGCACCTCTCAGAGGATACTTGTATTCACGCCAGATTGACTCAACATCTTTCGGTGACTTGCAAAAGAAAAATCCGCCATGGAGAATCGGTGGTCGTGTAGAATCTTCGTGCGCTGTTGTCACCGTTGAATTGATACTGCCATCTCGAAGTGCTGCTATCTCGGCTCTGATAGAAGCCAACTGGGCTCTCACAAAAGACATGACGGCGTCAAACTTGCCCTGTCCTCTATTGGTTTGCGACACGGTTCCAAATAACTTACCCAAGACGTCCATTAACCCAACGTCAATTTTCCAGGCTTGTAGTCATTCAAACGAGCATAATATCTTTCATAGAAAGCGTCTTGCTCAGCCCTAAACTGCTTGTACTCTTCTGTTTGGAATATTGTAAGCTGGAAAATGGGCATAGTATAAACTGCATCAGGGAATTCCTTCATGATAAACTTTGCATCCTGAATGAACACCGTCCAGAGATGGTCTAAAGATTTGGCAGTCAAATGCGCCATGAGCTTTGTTTTGTTTTTTTATCTTTGTCCTCCATATTTTCATCGTCTGGCATGCAGTAGAGCGGATCAAGGTACTCGTTGATGAACGGGAGCAATTGCCGTTTCAATGCTTCAGACGGTTTTACCAAGTTCCTGGGCATATGGTATTTATGTTCACGCACCATGCCACCTCCAAGTGCAATAACTGGCGCACTAGGAATATTATAGATGTAACTTGACATCAAACTACTACTATAATTGCCTGTTCGCCACATGCCAAAACATTCAATGTCAGAAGCGGGCACTCCAGAATTATCGCACACTTGGGCGGCACAAAGTCCCTTTCCTGGTTAACATGGAACCGCTCCATCAGGTAGGCGGAAACCCAAAACTGTGGACAACGTATGACATGTTCATGCCTCAAACAGCCAGAAATTGAACGATTGTTGTTCTGGTTGCATTTGCTCTTTCGTGAGATAAATACTAACAACTGCAAGCATCCATCACGCGCATGCATACTTTCTGTAGTCGTTACCTCTGCTGTATTTACAATAGCTTTGTAGTTCGGAAAGCCGCTTGTTCGTGAAATCAAATCAATACTTCTGACAGTGTTTTCTGAGTCAAGTTCTGACCGAGTCACCTCGGTATAACAGACTTTGAGAAAGTGCAATCGCCGCGATAGAGCTGATATATGAGCGGGAACTCTTAGTGTTGTTGATCGAACAGGTAACCATATTGACCAAATCATCTTCTGTATAAGCCTGACTGATGTCCGCATCTTTATTGAAAGTTCTAACGTTCTCCTGGTGCATAGTAGTTTTCAATGTGCTCAAAAAAGATTTCACTTCGTTTGTCCTAGGATGGGCCCATGTGGCAGCACCGCCGAACTTACGTTGGTCTTCTGTAACTTGGTCGTGATATAGAATTACTACTACAGACACGATGGACTCCATTGCTTGGTAGGTACATGTGGAGGGTCAAAGAGGGTCTCTTCTTGTACAGCTCGATCTCTAGCAGTACTGAGAATTTGGGCCTCTCGTGCTTCTTGTACGATTCGAGCGTTATTCACAAATTCGTAGCTCATTTTATAACAATATAAAGTCAAGTAGGGTAGAAATAGTGTGTGTGGTAGGCGAAATGTTTTTTCCAGCTTAATTTTTGGTAGTCAAGGTAGCTCTGTTTTGTCATAAAACTCCCAACAACTCCCGTCCGACATCAAAATTTTCTCGCTTAAAACCTCCTTGATAATCTCTACAGACCTTATTACTATGTCCTTAGACAATTTACGAATGATAAGTGTAAAAGATACATAAAGTAAGGAAAGAGATATATACAAAATTAGCTTAAGGTTTAAAGATAAAATTAAAAAGGTTTATATGAGAAAAATGATAAAAAATATAGTCAGTAAAAATGTAGTCTACTTATTTTTGAAAATGAAATTGCAGTGAATAGTATGCTCTACTGAAACGCTAATTAAACCGGATTCTATGCTTCTTGCCTATTTGAAAGTTACAAATTCCAGTTCGCTCACTCTTTTGCTCTGTAATCAAAAAGAAAAAATATTAATTCAATCCTGCTGTAAGTTTGAACATTATTATTGTAAGTTTAGAAATATTGGTTTAGATAAAACCTTGTATATTTCAGTGTAGTGTGTTGACTCATCAAACATAGTCCTTCCGCAATTTCAATGTATTGTATAAGGTGCTTAGAGTTTGTAAAGTGCCATTAGCTCAGTATCTTGCCAAGCAAACCTAAAATTTACTCGTCATCATGGCTCTGATGTGTTTCACTCAGTTGTTGTAATTCGAGAACCACAGCTGCCACAGCGTCGCCAGAGAGATTGAATTGATTGTTCATATTTGTAATTGATTTGTTAAGATGTGTCACGTCCGCCAGCGCGGTCATTCCATTGACCCACTCGGAGGATGACGACTCTCGTCCTAATAAGGTTAATAAACCTGGAAAGGCAGGCGTAAGCGTTGTTGACGTGCACAAGCGTATTGAATCCAAAAGCAAGCAGAAGGTTCCATTCACTTCTCTCCTAAATTTATTTGAATTATTTCTATAAAGGTGGCCTCTTGCGCCCTTTGGCTGAAAAGCCACCCTAACTCCTCTCCATTTCCTTCTCATCACCTCCCGCTGATTTCATCCAACTCGTCCTTCTCTTAGCCTATTCAGTTCTATTCAACCACACCACTCCGACTACTCAGTCACTTTCTATCCGCTCATTTGTCTTAGTTTTCCTCTGTCCTCTTTCCACCAATTTTGCTCCAGCACGTCGTGTAAGCGCATCTCCACTCGGTAAGCTTAGAGTGCCCTATATATCTATATTTCTTAACTTTCTCATAAACTAACTTTATACGTAAAGAATGTTATTTCCGCTATTACTTTAACTATTTTATCTGAATCGTTGAGGTTTATAAGATGCATTTTGTTGATTAAAAAAAATCTATATCTTTACAAATTCTGCTACTTATATATTGTAATATATAGTTATTCCAGAATATTCTTAACTCGA
>JAJMKT010000203.1:26586-38348 GCA_030563985.1 Geotrichum restrictum
GATTTATTGTGATAATCACATGACTGTCATGTGACTATCATGTGATCTTGCTGGAATATTCGAGTAGATTCTAAGAGATTCTAAGTCGAGTATTCCGGAATATTCTTCGAGGCCTAGAATGTTCTTCTAGCTATGAGAACATTCTAGAAAGGTTAGAATGATCTCGTGATAACTTGAAATAAGGTTAAATACCTCAGGTGTATTAACCACATGATCGAGTTAAGAATATTCTGGAATAACTATATTCCAATATATAAGTAGCAGAATTTGTAAAGATATAGTTTCTTTTTAAATCAACAAAATACATCTTAACAAATCAATTACAAATAATATAAGTCCAAAGGACAAAGTGACATAATAAGTTCTATAAATTTAATAATAAAAGGATTTATATTACAAATATGGATAATCAATTCAATCTCTCAGACGAAGCTGTGGCAGCTGTGGTCCTCGAATTTCAACACGATCATGTGGTTTGTTGTGAATGAGAGTTTGTTGAGCAATTCACAACAAGTTGCCTTAACGGTATTCTGAGTTCGACTGAAGCATCATGCTATTTGAGATTGAAAGAAGTATCGTGAAGATTGCTTAATTTATCGGGTGTTGATAATATTACTTGGAGTATCCAAGGCAATTTCTTAATCTAACTTAAGCAATATAAATAAACTATGTATTCCCTTATGGTTTAGTTTTTAGTTCTTCAACAAAATATACCTTCTTCTTCTATCTATTCTATTCACTATGTCTAACCGTCTTAACCTTACTGATGACCAAGTCTCTGCAGTGGTTCTCGAAACGCAACATGGTTAATATACCTGAAGCATTTAACCTTATTTCACGTTATCACCTTTCTAGAATGTTCTCATAGCTAGAAGAACATTCTGGGTCTCGAAGAATATTCCCGAATACTCTACTTAGAATCTCCTCGAATCTACTCTAATATTCCAGCAAGAAATCTTATAACGTAGACAGAGCCACCAATTCAGCATTGGTCAACAATCCTTCATTCACAACATGAGTGCCCACAGATTTAGCGAGCTGACTACCAAGATCTCAGGTGGCGGTGGCGGTAGAGGTGGTGGTACAGGCCCTGGCCCTGGTCCTATCACTCCCTCTCCCCATTCTCCTGTTGAATAATGAGGTGTCCACTAGCCTAACAAGCACTGTGGACTAAGTCATTGTTGTTGACTCCCTCTGCGTAGTAGGAATACTCCGTTAAAATAATGATATGTGTCGTAAAACGGGGTTGCCACAACCTACTGTGGCTAAGGACTAGTCAAGTTGACTATCCTCTGCTTGGCCAGGATTCTCCTTGAAATAAGTCTTTAGTAGATTTGCTTGATTTTCTATTGATTAAATAAACTATCTCTAGCGGGAATTTCTCCCACTTATATATTCGAATATACTTATTCTAGAATATTCTTAACTCGGTCAGGTGACAATACAATTGAGGTATTAATTCTCATCACGAGATCAATACAAGCCGGTTATTGTCCTTCTAGAATATTCTAATAGATAGAACATTCTAGACCTTAAAGAACATTCTAGAATATTCCAGAATATTCCACCAAGATCACCTGACAGTCACGTGATCTTCACAAACTTGACTGAGCCACCAATTTCAACAGTAGTCAACAATCCTTCATTGACAGTATGAATCATAACAATATGGAAGATAGATTAATTGTTGCTGTTATTCTAGAGAAATATACCTCTTTATATACTAAATAACAAACAAGACTTAGATCGTATAGCAATACGGTATCCAAAACAGACACGCACTTAATGACGTATCACTTACTAGTGACAATGCCGACAGCTCAGCTTCGGCTAACAATATTTCATTCACAACAACCTCGGCAAACAAACCTCATTTGGAATGATCACAACATAACAATGTTTGAATCACAACATCTCCAATTTTGCATTGAGGGGAAGAAGTGTCTGTGAACGACGAAAACATGAGTGAGAGTGAAGCTTCTGCCAATAACGAAAATATAAGTGAGAGTGAAGTTTCTGCAGACGAGCAGCCAACGGTAGATATGTCTATACACTAGGACGAGTTTTCGGCTGACAGCTCTATGGCTGACGTATCTGAAGGTGAAGGGTCTGTTACTGAGGAAATCCCTATGTTGAAAGAAGAAGTGTCCCTTGCTTAAGAAGAGGCGCCCGTTACAGAGGAAGAGGTGCCCGTTACTGAGGAGGAAGTGTCTATCAGCAAGGATGAAGCACCCATGGTTGAAGAAGAAGCACCGGCTGGCGAAGGCGACTCCCTTATCTGAAGAGGGGGGCCGCCACTTAGTAGTAAGTTATGACCCACTGAGTGAAGAAGAAGTTGTGATAATATCAAGCAGTGAAGACGATATTGCCCAAGAGAGCGCTGGAGATAAGTTTCAACCTACTAGCCAACCGGCTGTCTCTGTTCCAGTGCACAAACCAGTTACCAGATCTCTAGTCAGGCTTTATTCAGAGAGGGGAAGTTTTGATGCAGATGCACAACCCAGGAAACCAACGAGAAGATCTAACTTCGGCTCTGTTATCTAATTGCTGAACATGCATATGCCGCGGTTACTAGAGAGCTTTTATCTTACGCGCAAGCGATGGCTCTACTGTTGTGAATGAAGGTGTTGTGATTCATGTTGTGAATGAGGTATTGTTAGCCGAAGCAGAGCTGTCGGCTTTGTCACTACTTGGAGTAAGTGAACGTGGAGTGCGTGTTGGTGATCGAGAAGTACGTGCTGGTTGTTTCAGATATCGTATTGCTATACGCTCTCTACATTTGTAACGGGTCTGTCGTTCTAAGTCTTGTTTGTTATTATTTAGTATACATAGAGGTTTGTTTCCCTAGAATAACAAACTAAGCTACAATTAATCTATCTTTCATATCATTATTTTAACAGAGAACTCCTACTACGCAGAGAGAGTCAACAATGACTCGGTTCACACAGCTTGTTAGGTTGGTGAACTCCTAATAATACAACAGAAGGATTGTTGGCCAATGCTGAATATTGGTTATGAGCCCCGTGCGCTTCCTCTGCGTTGCTAACCTCTTGATTGTCATTTCAGACGAAAAAGAGACTACTACAGTCAAGCATCAGCTATCTTCAGTATTCAAGATGAAAGACCTTGGGCTTGTGGAATATTTTCTCGGAATGAACTTCACTAAAACTAGTTCTGGCTACTCCATAATGTTGTGAATAAAGGACTGTTGACCAATGCTGAATTGGTAGCTCTGTCTACGTTATAAGATTTATATTCGAGTAGATTCTAAGAGATTCTAAGTCGAGTATTCCGGAATATTCTTCGAGGCCTAGAGTGTTCTTCTAGCTATGAGAACATTCTAGAAAGGTTAGAATGATCTCGAGATAACCTAAAATAAGGTTAAATACCTCACGTATATTAACCACGTGATCGAGTTAAGAATATTCTGGAATAACTATATTCCAATATATAAGTAACAGAATTTGTAAAGATATAGTTTTTGTTAATCAACAAAATACATCTTAACAAATCAATTACAAATATGGATAATCAATTCAATCTCTCTGACGAAGCCGTGGCAGCTTTGGTTCTCGAATTACAACATTTACGGGAAGAAAGGGTGTGGAAATAAAGTGTGTCGTCTCAACAAGAGTTTGTATGGTTTAAAGCAAGCACCACTCTTCAGGAACAAGGTAATGGACAAATCTCTCAAGGATATTGGGTTCACCAGAAACCGAGCTGATCATGGCATGTATTCTATGAGCATAGGCACAGGCTGGATTGCTGTAGCTCTGCACGTTGATGATTTACTGATCGTGAATGCTGATAAGGATTTGACCAGCAAAGTCAAACGCCAACTGTCTTCGGTGTAGGTGATAATACCTTCTTCCCACCAAAGGTGGTCAAAGGGTATTCCTTTACTGCAATTTTTAATTGAAGATTTACCTCACGATTATATATTTGATTTACCAATCAAGGGACTTGAACTTCTAAACCTTTAAGTAACTCATTTTAAGTGAGTAGTGTTTAAAGTGAAAGACCTTGGGTTAGGGAACTTCAAGAGGACGAGGTCTGGCTACACGAAGGATCAATCTAAATACCTTGGTGAAATACTCCATCTGTTTGTCATGGCCGACTGCAATCCAGGTGATGTTCCCATGCTGCCAGGACTTGATCTGACGACGCCAGAAGATGGCTTTGTTGACGAAACAATATATCGCAGTCTTGTTGGAAAGCTGCTCTATTCTGCAAATTACACCAGGCCAGACATCAGCTATGCCGTTAGCAGCCTGTCTCGGTATCTCAACAAACTCAAAGAATCCCACTTCAAAGCTGTGAAACTTGTACTGCGATATCTGAAAGGACATCCTGATTTAGCTCTCTCTTTCACGCGTGGCAAGAGTCTTGGAATTGTGGCCTTTTCGGATGCTGACTGGGTTGGATACAAGAACGATCGGAAATCAACTAGTGGGTATCTTGTACAGGCTTCTGGAAGTGCGATTTGCTGGAAACGTAAGAAGCAGAGCGTTGTCTAAGACTGAGTCTGAGTATATGGCTGTTGGTGATGTTACTGAAGAAGTGTTGTGGATTAAAAATATGTTGAGTGACTTGAGTCTACCGTGCACTGAACCAATCACTATCTTTGAAGATAACAATGGCTGTCTCAATCTCAGCAAGAATCCAATCCATCACAGCCGCATCAAACATATTGACATTAGGCATCACTTTCTCAGGGACCATGTTGAATCTAACGACATTGTGTTGAAGGCAATTAGAACTCACGACATGATCGCAGACATGCTCACCAAACCAGTAGGCAAGATTGTTCCTCACAGACTTCTTGACAGGCTCAGTCTAGTGAGTGCGTCTTCAACAAGGGGAAGTGTTGTGAATGGGGTATTGTTAGCCGAAGCAGAGCTGTCGGCTTTGTCACTACTTTGAGTAAGTGATCGAGAAGATCGAGTTGGTTGTTTCAGATATCGTATTGCTATACGTTCTCTACATTTGTAACGGGTCTGTCGTTATAAGTCTTGTTTGTTATTTAGTATATAAGGAGTTATATTTCCCTAGTTTAACAAAATCAAGCGACTTTAACATTCTATTCAATTCATCAATATGGAGGACTATCCACCTGAACTCAACCGTTTAGGACTTTCGTCCGACGCTATCACTGCTGCGAGTCATCATTTACAACATGGCTAACAATCCTTCATTCACAACAGTTGTGCAAATATAAAGACCTCTGTCGTCCTTGGCGAACAATCTAAATGGCTCATCGTTGACTTTGAGGTGTTGTGATTCAAGCATTGTTATGTTGTGATGATTCCGAATGAGGTATTGTTAGCCGAAGCAGAGCTGTCGGCTTTGTCACTATTTCTCGATGGTGATCGAGAAGTGCGTGTTGGTTGTTTCAGATATCGTATTGCTATACGCTATCTACATTAGTAATGGTTCTGTCGTTACAAGTCCTGTTTGTTATTTAGTATATAAGTAGCTATATTTCCCTAGTTTAACAAATCAGGCAACAAATAATCTATCTTCCATAATCATCATATTTAACAGGAGAACCCCTACATACGCAGAGGGAGTCAACAATGACCCAGTCCACAGCGCTTGTTAGGCTGGTGGACACCTGAGATTACAACATGAGGAACATGCCCTCCTTGGTGGTTAGGACATTGCGACCAACTTCTGTTATTAAACCCACACTAATCAAGTGCCTGGCGCTAGTGGGAATGTACAAAACATATTTCAATTCTACCTCAAGTTCACGATTTGTGGTTGTTATGATTCATACTGTCAATGAAGGATTGTTGATTTTGGCTACTGTTGAAATTGGTGGTTCAGCCAAGTTTGTGAAGATCACGTGACTGTCAGGTGATCTTGGTGTGTTGGGAAGTAACCCTAGCCTGGACTACCCGGCAGTGTAGTCAGACTAGCTATCTATATATATATACCTTACTCCCAGATAATGAGAACATCATCTTTACTTTATAATCTACACAGGCCATTAACTACAAGTAAGGACCAACAGGTGTTCTATCTATTAGAATATTCTAGAAGGACAATAACTGGGTTGTATTGATCTCGTGATGAGAATTAATACCTCAATTGTATTGTCACCTGACCGAGTTAAGAATATTCTAGAATAAGTATATTCGAATATATAAGTAGGAGAAATTCCTGCTAGAGATAGTTTATTTAAAAAAACAGAAAATCAAGCAAATCTACTAAAGTCTTATTCCAAGGAGAATCCTGGCCAAGCAGAGGATAGTCAACTTGACTAGTCCTTAGCCACAGTAGGTTGTGGCAACTTCGTTTTACGACAAAAATAATGACATGGAAGAGAGATTAATTGTTGCTTGATTTGTTATTCTAGGGAAACAAACCTCTTTTTCTAAATAACAAACAAGACTTATAACGACGGAACCGTTACAAATGTAGAGAGCGTATAGCAATACGATATCTGAAACAACCAACACGCACTCCTTGATAGCGTATAGCAATACGATACCTGAAACAACCAACACGATCTTCTCGATCACCATCGAGAAGTAGTGACAAAGCCGACAGCTCTGCTTCGGCTAACAATACCTCATTCGGAATCATCACAGCATAACAATGCTTGAATCACAATAGAGGGCGTATTGATGGAGTTCCACGTCGCTTCATAAGAGTTATGGAATTAGAATCGTTAGCCGAGTCAACCAGAGTAGCAATAGATTTTTTAATTCAACATTGCTGTTATCGATCTTTATAATATTGAGTTTATAGAACTTATTACGTCACTTTGTCCTTTGCACTTATATTATTTCTCGGTTAAAAAATGTCTGCAATCTCTCATCTTTTTTAATTTGTTGTCTCCAATTGGTAGGGTTCATATAATGTAAAGTTGTCCGATACTTGTAAAAGCAAATAAGATAATAATACGGAAACAAAATTCTTTTATGTTAGTTTATGAATACGAGTTGTTAAAAGGTTAAACTTACCTGTATAAAACCATCAAGTTAAGTTAAATAGGACTTGTGACTTGAAGAACAGCTACTAGTGAAACGAGTTGCTTGGAGGCCCGAAACTGGGTTGTGCGTGAGAAGCGAAATATAAAAAGGTAAAAGTTAAGAAGAGTAACATAGAGATGGAAGAGAGGTTGGCGGTGTTGAGATCTGAGGTGTCCATCTGTTGTAATTCGAGAAGCACAGCTGCCACAGCGTCGTCAGAGAGATTGAATTGATTGTCCATATTTGTACTTGATTTGTTAAGATGTATTTTGTTGATTAAAAAAAAACTATATCTTTACAAATTCTGCTACTTATATATAGGCATATAGTAACTATTCCAGCACATTCTTAACTCGATCGTGTGGTTAATATTCCTGAGGTATTTAACCTCATTTGAGGTTATCACAAGATCATTATAACCAGTTTATCACCTTTCCAGAATGTTCTCATAGCTACAAAAACATTCTAGGCCTCGAAGAATATTTAAGCAAGAAATCTTATAACATAGACAGAGCCACCAGTTCACCATTGGCCAACAATCCTTCATTCACAACTTACGGTTTTTCTACCATGTGTTCAGAACGTCCCAAGGAGTGGAATGAATCTTTGAGTTGTTCTATTATGAGGTATATGTACACCATATATACTTGCTGTGGAGTCAGTCACAGGTGAAAACCC
This sequence comes from Geotrichum restrictum, assembly GCA_030563985.1. Taxonomy (NCBI): domain Eukaryota; kingdom Fungi; phylum Ascomycota; class Dipodascomycetes; order Dipodascales; family Dipodascaceae; genus Geotrichum; species Geotrichum restrictum. The sequence goes on from JAJMKT010000203.1 coordinate 34,245, forward strand.
TCTGCTTAGTGGATTCTTAGTTCAATTAAAGATTAGTATATTGGTTGTACTTTTTGTTAATCAAATTAAACTAAAATAAAGGAAATGATCCCTTATTATATTATATTGTATGTGTAAGGATCAATATAGAACAAGTCAATTTATTAAGGATTTATACGGCAACAATTTCTTATAAGAGTTAGAGAGTTATAAATGTAGTCATAAGTCAGACGGGCTTACCAGACAGTGGTCGTCTAAGTTATAGGGACTTCTTGGCGAAGCAAGTAGGTTGAAAGCAGAGGTTTGAAGGGCTCTGCGATATAGGGATTGGAATCGTCGATGAGAGGAATCGTGGTGCGTAAGAAGAAGAGAGGCGAAGATGATAATAATCCTTGCCGAACGTTATGAATTACTTAGTGATAAAGTTGTAGGTAAGTATAAAAACAGGATTAAAAAGAGCCTGCTAATCAAGATCAAATTTGCATTTGAAAAATATAATCTGCTACCGAGTAGTAAATACAGTGATACCCCCTTGAGTGTTCTCGACTCAGCGAAATGGAAACGCCAAAATTTTCTTGTCGTCCAACAGTACGTCACTCACAATAAGCCAAACTCCAGCAGGGCCTTCAGGTGTTGACATCTAAAATAGCATCAGAGTTGTTAGTGCACTCATCGGTTTCGGTGAAGAACTCGTCGGAGGACTTGGTGCAATGGCGGGATTGTTGCAAATGAAGTTACGCAGTTTACATGGGTTCTGGAGTGAGACCTAGACGATTAGTTTTAGGAGAAAAGTTCTCCATAATGATTGATAGTTAATAGTAGGTTGAAGTTGCTTACTGTTTAGAACATATAGCTTACTTTATATATAAATTACTGGTCAGCCACCATTCTTACTCAGAGGAATGACAATTCCGAGAGCTCACCCTCCGCCATCAATTATATCAATCACAACAGGGATAATGGGATTTTTTGTTGTTGTAAATGATGACTCGCAGCAGTGATAGAGTTGGACGAGAGTCCTAAACGGTTGAATTCAGGTGGATACTCCTCCATGTTGGTAAATTGAATAGAATGTTAAAGTCGCTTGCTTCTCTTAAACTGGGAATCTAAGCTACATTATATATTAATTTACAAACAGTACTCATAGCGACAAAACTGCTTCAAATGTGAATAAATAAACATCTCTTGACAGTTCACATTGAACAGTTCACAGTTCACAGTTCAAGACACATAATGTATCACTTACTCAAAGTAGTGACAAAGCCGACAGCTCTGCTTCGGCTAACAATACCTCATTAACAACATTTCTCGGACAGATTACCGTTCGTAGAATGAACTAAATCTGTATCGGCGTCGTATTGTGAATGAGGATTGTTACTCTGAGCAAGATAATGATGAGGTATTCATGACGTGATGTGTGTGTTGCGATTCAAGCATTGTTATGCTGTCATCATTCCAAATGAAGTTCGTTAGCCGAGTTTGTTGTAAATGAAATATTGTTAGCCGAAGCGGAGCTGTCGGCATTGTCACTACTTTGAGTAGGTGATACGTCATTAAGTGCGTGTATGTTTTGGATATCGTATTGCCATACGATCTCTACATTTGTAACGATTCTGTCGTTATAAGACTTGTTTGTTATTTAGTATATAAAGAGGTTTGTTTCCCTAGAGTAACAAGCCAAGCAACAATCAATATATCTTCCTTATCACCCCCTACTACGCAGAGGGGTCAAGAATGACTCGGCCCACACAGCTTGTTAGGCTAGTGGACACCTCAGAATACAACAGGTTGTTGTGAATGAGAGTTTGTTGAGCAATTCACAACAAGTTGCCTTAACTGTATTCTGAGTTCGACATGAAGAATCATGCTATGTGAGATTGAAAGAAGTATCGTGAAGACTGCGTTATTTACTAGGGTTTGTTTCGAGAGTGTTTCGAGAGTGTTTCGAGTGTTTCGAGTGTTTCGAGTGTCGAGTGTTTCGAGTGTTTCGAGAATCCTATTTTGAGTTAAGAAGATTGCATTGGGCAATTTCTTAATCTAATTAAAGCAGTTTAAATAACCTATGTATTCCCTTGTGGTTTAGTTTAGTTCTATAACAAAATATACCTTCTTCTTCTATCAATTCAATTCACTATGTCTAACCGTCTTAACCTTACTGATGACCAAGTCTCTGCTGTGGTTCTCGAATTTCAACACAGGTCGGCCTCGAGACTTTGAAGAAAGTGAACTTGGATTCTGCAGTCCACTTTATTGACCAGGGCAGGAAGGCCACGACAGCACACCTTACGGAGGTACCCCTCGTCGGTATGTTCACTGCGAAAGTGATTATCGGAGGTGTAGTTTCCACCACAGTTCATTTTGAGGTCGCTAAGGGCGCTTGCAAGTTTCTAGTCGGCAACGACACCATGTTTAAGATGGGTTCGTGCATCGACCTTGGCCTAGATTCTGTCACGTTCCGCAATTTAGCAACTAACGAGGTCAGCGATCCCATCCCTTTGGACAGCACTGAGCCAGATTCCGTGAGTTACATCCATTCAAAAGACGCCCACGCTCAAGCTAACAATATTAGACAACTCAACGCGGTGGTGGAACGGTACAAATCTATTCTCATTGAAAAGGGCGAAGTTCCGGAAGTGTCAAACGCTATACCCGAGGCTGTGCTTTTACATAATCCAAAGGCACCGGCCCATCATGTACCCCCTGTTAGATATCATGGGTGTTGTGAACGAAGGATTGTTCGCCAATGCTGAACTGGTGGCTCTGTCTACGTTATAAGATTTATTGTGATCATCGCATGATTGTCATGTGACTATCAGGTGATATCTCGATTAGATTCTAAGAGATTCTAAGTCGAGTATTCCGGAATATTCTTCGAGGCCTAGAATGTTCTTGAAGCTATGAGAATATTCTAGAAAGGTGATAAACTGGTTAGTATGATCTCGTGATAACCTGAAATAAGGTTAAATACCTCTGGTATATTAACCACATGATCGAGTTAAGAATATTCTGGAATAACTATATTCCAATATATAAGTAGCAAAATTTGTAAAGATATAGTTTTTTCAATCAACAAAATACATCTTAGCAAATCAATTACAAATATGGATAATCAATTCAATCTGTCTGACGAAGCTGTGGCAGCTGTGGTTCTCGAATTACAACAATGGGGATCGTCTAGAGAAATTCAATGAAATTATTCGCAACATGCAAGAACAGGGGTTGATCGAGGGCAGCACATTAAATTGGTCCTCTCGGGCCTTCTTTGTGAGGAAGAAGGATGATAAGAATGGTCGCATTGTGGTGGATCTGCAGAAGGTGAATGAAACATCAACGCTGGAAAGGTATGCTATGCCGGACGTAGCACAATTCTTACACCGTATTTCGCAGGCTAAGTATGTATCCTATTTGGATCTCGCGTCGGGCTATTGGCAAGTTCCTCTATCCTCTCTATCCTCGGACTCCCGACCCATAACGGCATTCCCTACTCACCTTGGTCTGAAGCAGTATACAGTACTACCAATGGGTCACTGTAATGTTGTGAATGAGAGTTTGTTGAGCAATTCACAACAAGTTGCCTTAACTGTATTCTGAGTTCCACATGAAGAATCATGCTATGTGAGATTGAAAGAAGTATCGTGAAGACTGCGTTATTTACTAGGGTTTGTTTCGAGAGTGTTTCGAGAATCCTATTTGAGTTAAGAAGATTGCATTGGGCAATTTCTTAATCTAATTAAAGCAGTTTAAATAACCTATGTATTCCCTTGTGGTTTAGTTTAGTTCTTTAACAAAATAAACCTTCTTCTTCTATCTATTCAATTCACTATGTCTAACCGTCTTAATCTTACTGATGACCAAGTCTCTGCTGTGGTTCTCGAAACTGTTGTGAATGAAGGATTGTTGGCCAATGCTGAATTGGTAGCTCTGTTTACGTTATAAGATTTATTGTGATAATCACATGACTGTCATGTGATTATCATGTGATCTTGCTGGAATATTCGAGTAGATTCTAAGAGATTCTAAGTCGAGTATTCCGGAATATTCTTCGAGGCCTAGAATGTTCTTCTAGCTATGAGAACATTCTAGAAAGGTTAGAATGATCTCGTGATAACCTGAAATAAGGTTAAA
>JAJMKT010000204.1:0-26066 GCA_030563985.1 Geotrichum restrictum
AAAAAAAAAAAAAAAAAAAAAAAAAAATACTAAAAATCTCGACTAAATTTTGCTTCATCACCACCCTCTATCTCCATATCACCCACCCTCCATCACCCACCCACACCCCCTCTCTCCACCACATCACCACCCACACTTGCACTCAATGTTTAAGTCTACTACTCGAGCATCGTCCATGCTCCTACGTGGCGCTGGTATTCTCACTTCCACCACCACCACCACCTCACAATCACTGGTGTCGGCTATCATTGTCACAAGGCCATTCCATTTATCTTCCCCCACTGGTCTCAATTCATTGATTGGAGCTCAGTCTGTTATCCGTAACGGGTCTCGTCATACCGCCGCTGCTGCCACCGCTGCCACCACCACCACTACCACCACACTTTCTTCTTCGTTCCGAGGAATAAACCAAACTACATTTGGGCTTGTATCGAGACAACAACAACAACAACAACAACAGTGCCGATTCTATTCGCCTATTACGGTTGATGAACCTGCCAAATTGCTTGATTTTGAGCAAGTGAAGGCCTTGATTTCTGCTACTACCCCTGATACCACCACTTCCGCTCCCACCGAAACCACTACCACTACCACTACCACTACCACTACCTCAACCCCCATCCTCGTCGACGTCCGAGAACCCTCCGAATTCGCCGACGGCCACATCCCCACCGCCGTCAACATTCCCTACAAATCGTCGCCTGGCGCATTATCGCTCGAAGCGGACGATTTTGAAGACGCGTTTGGGTTTCCAAAGCCTGCCTTGGAAAGGGAGCTTGTGTTTTATTGTCTGGGAGGTGTTAGGAGTACGGCCGCGGAGGAATTGGCTTGTACTTTTGGATATCAAAGGTAAGTAAGAATGGATTGTGATTTGTTTATTGTGAGTGAAGAAGACTCTTCTGCTAACTAACTAACTAACTAACTGATTTTTTGTGTGATTTTTATAGCAGAGGAAACTACAAAGGTAAGATGAACGATAGATCAAGACGGTCACAGCGCACACTAACCTCTATTTCTAGGTTCATACGAAGATTGGCTTCAACATGACGGCCCTGTCGAGTATCCCAAATCTTCCACCAAATGATTCATGAACAACATGGAAATAGAAAGTTATAGTCTTCAAGTCTTATGTATTTTGTAATAAAAATAATCACCTCCTCCTCTCTCTCTGTTCTTATGCATTTCTTTCCGTTGGCATGAGCTTTCTCTCCTTTGCCGTGTTCTTCTTTCTCTTTCTCTCCAACGCCTTTTGCACATCCTTATTCTTCATGACCTTGTACTTTTCTCTCAACACCAGTTTCCTCTTATCAGCCCTCGTTAAATGCAGAGGCCCCTCAATCTCACCCTTTTTAACTCCATGTTTATATGAAGTCAACACTTCAGTCTCGAAATCACGGTCCTTCATTGTCTTCATGCGCGACTCCATTGCCTGGATATCCTTTTGGATTCGCAGCTTGTCCCGTTCGCCGAGTCCCAAGTGGTGTTTGAGCTGGCCTCGCATGTCCTCAATCTCGGATACCCGGTACTCGTTTAGGAATGCGTAGTTTTTGCGAGCTTGTTGGAGGTCGGCTTTGCCGTACGTGGAATCGAATCTGATATCCTGATATAATCCTGAATTTAGTCGGCCATTCTCGCCATTTCCGGCTGTGCTACCGCCGCTGCTGTTGCTGCCTGACCCTTGTATGCCACGGATCCATGAGACGGGTTTTTTACTGGACGCTTCGGCAGGCGCGTGTTTATGTCGTTTTTTGACCTTTCCGTCGGCACCTGTCGCTGATTCATTGCTGCGGTTGTTGCCTGTACCTAGTTTAGATCGGTTTGCACTGGACATTTCGGTTGGGGGACCGTCATCGTCTTGGTCACTACCACTGCTACTGTCTGATCCGTATTCTTGTTCGAGTTCTGTTTGCGCTTTCGAAAGGGCTCCAAAGGAGATTCCACTGAGGTCTTTCGGTGAAAAAAAAAAAAAAAAAAAAAAAAAAGGGTTAGCTAGGTGCTGAGTAAGAAGAGAGCATGCACACACTTACCGTCTTCAAATTCGGACTGCTGGGTGCGCCTGGAGGAGGCAGCATGAGGTTTTCGTCTCGTTATTGGCTTCATATTGTAATGTCGAATTGTGGTGGTGAGAGGGAGAAAGTGAAAAGAAAGAATTTTTTTTAAGGTAATTATTTTTTTTTTTTTTTCAATTTGGGAGGAATCATCATGATCAAGATCAAGTTAAGGATTTACCGGTAGTTAATGGATATTTTCATATATTTCCTATGTACATGTGCACTTCTGAAAGAGCCTTTTTTACCGTTTCTAGTCTACTCGTCTACTCGTCTACTCGTCTACTCGTCCGCAATGTCCTGCTTCAGCTTCAAAGTACGCGAGTATCGGTCAAATACAGCAGCAACCTCGTCTGTTGAACTTGTCGTTGGGTTGATTGAAATGGCCTTTCCGTCTTCTACAAGGGACGTTAGTGTGGGACGACTGTGGCAAAAGAGCACAAGAGCACAAGAGCACAAGAAAACAAGGGTTAAAGCATACTGAAGGTAACGGTGATATCAGGCGTCTTGGTCGAAGTCGAATCCAAAATCTCCTGTGAAAGACTCAACGTCGACCGTTGCAGTGGTGGAATGTTTGCCAGAAACACCCGTGCTGGCTTAGCTGAAGCGCGCTGTTAGTTATTGGCCTGCAATAGAATGGGCTCAAGACCAACTTACAAGCAGCGACAAGTGGATTGAACTTGACACTGACGGTCGTAAAGTACTTTGTAATCATCGTGAAGGCTTTGAAAAGGGTGCTTAAGTGCAAAATGATTGGTGGTTGTGAAAGGGAGAAAACCAAAAAAAAAAAAAAAAGTTTTTGTTCTTTTGATAATTCTACTGGACTGTTCTCTAAAGCTCATCTCGTTTACGACCATCACCACCACCTCTCTTCATCCATTTGCCTTTGGTATTTGGTCCAGGACCAGGACCAGGACCAGAGCCACGACCAGAGCCACGACCAGAGCCAGAACCAGATCCAACAACACTCCTTTTATCAATGGGATCACTTCGAACCACATACTTTTCCAAAAACTTCTCCAAAGACCGTCTCTTCATGTCACCACCTTTAAACACTTCAGGCGTCTCCGAACCAGCAGGAATCACCACCAAAGTACTCTTCGTCTTGCCCTCACTGCTGCTGCTGCTGCTGCTGCTGCTGCTGCTGCTGCCTTCTTCTTGATTCAACGACAGACCTAGTTTGGTACTGAGACTAGATGCGAAATCAGGTTTGCAATACGCAAATCGTGTCTCTTTACCGTCGTTGTTTGCGCCTTGATCAGTTGTTGTCCTAAAATCAATAGCCAACGACTTGAAAAGTGCAGGCACCACCACCGCTGATTTTGAATTTGAATTCTTTTTGTTCGCACCTGGAATCAATATCACACGCGTTCTTGAAGTATCCTGAATGACACTCATTACGCCCTTTTCAGATCCAATGGACTTGACATTTGCTGTTGCTGCTGCTGATGTCATTCCTGAGAAGCGGTAAAGCATTGAGTCTATCATTCCTTTTGCGGTTCGTGGTCCTGTATAATCTTCCAACAACGTGCTGCTTTTACCACTTCCTTTTCCTTTACCGTCGCTCCTGCCGCCCTTGGACGACGGCCCAAACACCTTAAGCGTCGGAAACCCCTTCACACCATACTCCCCACACACACCCTTATTAGCTTCCTCATCACAATTTATGGCTGCAACTTTGGTTATCCCCTGCAACGATTTGGCCGTCTTGATAAAATCGGGCGTTAGTTGTTTGCAGTACCCGCACCAGGGAGCGTAGAATTCGACGAGTGTTAGGTGGTGTGTGTCGAGAACGATGGGGCCGAAGGTGCGGTGGGAAAGGGATATCACGGGTGAGGAGGGGGAGTTGTAGAATTGGGCTGACACGGTGACGGGGCCTGTGATGAGGAGTAGGAGTAGGAGTAGGAAGAGTTGGAGGGGGAGGCTGGTAAGAAGAGGGATCAGTGGTTGCATTGTGGTGGTAAATTTTGATGTCGGTTGTTCATATGGTGTTGGTTGGCAGTTGGAAAATGGGAAAAAAAAAAAGTTTGTGACAAATATTTTATTTTCTTGTTTTCATTTTTCAATTTTCCATCTTCAACATCTTCAACATCTTCAACATCTTCAACATCTTCAACATCTTCAACATCTTCAACATGGACTTGTTGGTCTCATACTCGTCATCTTCAGAAGATGAACAAGATGAACAAGACAATCACCCTTCTACAACTACCAACCCACCTACAACTACACCACCTAAACTAGTCACCGTAGCCATGCCTCCCCCAGAATACTACTCCTCCGCATCACCCTCCGCATCCCCATCTCCATCTCCATCGCATGACACCACCTCCATTCCTTTGCATTTACCATACGACAAAGACCGCGCTTTACTGCTTCAGCTCAGTTCTCCTGTGGACTTGCCACCCATTCCATCATTTCCTTCTTCTTCTACTTCCTCTTCTTCCCCACCACAACCAACAACAACCAACAACAACAAAAACACACAACGCCTGGTTGCTCAATTCGCGGCCCTCAAGTCGCAGTCAAAGTCTCGTCACCATTTGCCAGTCCATTTTAATCAGCGAATGGCTAGTAATGAAGAGTTTAGTAGACCGGGGTGGCTTGCGCATCAGGCTCAGTTCATGAGTGTCAAGGACCAACATTGTTCTGCTGCGCTTGCGATTGTGTCGTCAACCTCGTCGTTGCCGTCTAAAAAAGAGATTCTGGATGCTTATTACGAGACCAGAGCTGGTCGGTCTAAACTGGACTTTGCACCTCCATAACCAAATATTCCATGAAAAACAAAAATGAATTCTATTGTAAAGCTAATATATATCTTTTTTAAATGCCCCGTTTAAAAGGCTCTAAATGCATAGTAAGTCAACCCGAGCATAGTAGTACCCGAGTCCCGTTTTGTCCTCTCCTCTACTCGCCAACAGCCTCAACAGCCTTTCGCAAAGCCTGGGCCACGTCGGCCACGAGATCTTCCGTGTCCTCAATTCCCACACTCAACCGAATCAAATCGTCAAACACCCCCGAGGCTTCCCGCTTCTCCTTTGGAATACCCGCATGCGTCATGGCAGCAGGCACCTCGCACAGCGACTCAATGCCACCGAGCGACTCCGCCAAAGTGAAAATCTCCGTGAATCCACAAAACCTGGCAGCCGCCTCGGCCCCGCCCCTGATACGGAACGACACCATGCCACCGCCGAGCCCGTCGCGGTGCTGCTTAAGCACAACCCCGCGCTTGGGGTGCGACTTGAGGCCGGGGTAAGATACCGCCAGCACGGTGCCGTCGGCCACAGACTGTTCGAGCAGCTCGGCAACTGCAAGAGCGTTGGTCGACGCGGCACGGGCTCTGAGGTGCAGAGTCTTGAGGCCGCGGTGCGCCAGCCAAGCGTCAAATGGAGATGGGACGGCGCCAAGTGCGTTTTGGAGGAACCGCAGCTTTTCGTGGATGATCTCGTTGCTGGTTATGGCCACGCCCATGACGACATCGGAGTGACCGTTAATGTACTTGGTCACTGAGTGCACCACAATGTCTGCACCCAGTGTCAGCGGATTCTGAATGTAAGGTGACAAAAATGTATTATCGACAACAAGGTAAATGGGCCGACTATTGGCACCGTTGCTGCTGACGCGAGCCGCGCGGACGCCGGCAAGGATCCGCGCTACGAGTCCGATATCCGTCACATGCAGCGTTGGGTTCGACGGCGACTCGATCCACACCAAGCTCGTCTGGTCAGTGATGAGTTCCGCCAAGTCCGACTCGATCGAATTAGTAAAAGTCACCAGCACGTTATGGGCCTGTGCGACCTTTGTAAAGTACCGGTGCGTGCCTCCATAGACATCACCAATGGACACGACATGGGATCCACCCGCGAGGGCTTGCAGGACGTTAGCAGTAGCAGCCGACCCAGACGAGTAGCCGAGCGCAAACTTTCCACGCTCAAGCGCCGCCACCGCGGTCTCAAAGCCGTCGCGGTTGGGGTTTGCGGAGCGCGAGTACTCGTATTCACCGAGCGGGACTGCTGGTCGCGACTGGGCAAAAGTTGTGGACAGGGAGATGGCAGGGATAACGGCGCCTGTAGTTTGGTCTGGCAGGGAGCCAGCATGAACAGCGAGAGTAGCAAAGTTCTGAGCAGAGACAGTCATTGTAGAGATGGTTTTTTGTGTGTGCTGGTATAAAGAAGGTGATGGGGGAAAGAATGAAAAAAAAAAAAGAATAAGGAGAAGGAAAGGAATAGAGGAAAGAAAGGTCTTTTATAGGGAAATAATTGAAAAAGAATTGGTAATGCTCTTTAAGACGTCGCCGCTGGAAAACATTCGATGGAAGCACGGTTCAAGCACTGGACTCGCACTTCAAAGCCATTCGGAATGCGGCTGTAGAAGGTTAGCATTAATAATATTCTTGCGACTTTTAATAATATTTGCAACAAATGAAACATACTGCAAATCTTGGAAAATATTGCAATATCACTAATTTAACACGTTTTGAGCCTTGCGTTACTACGAATTGGGAATCACGTCTTATCACGTGTTGTTCTGTCATTGCAGGGTTTATTACTCATTGTGATTAGCAATAATTGATAATCAATTAGTCATGATTACACTATCAATGATTAGCAATGATTATCAATGATTACAAATTTCAAATCAAATGCCAGCAAACGCCAGCAAACGCCAGCAAACGCCAACAACTGCTAACAAAAATGTCCTTTTGCACTCAAGCACCCACAAAACAACCATGATCACAGCGACAACCGCCAGTAACCGCAATGTGTTTCTGATCATTACCCTCGCCATCCTATTCCTCCCCTTTGTGGCATCGTCTTCTTCCGATACCTCTACTGCCACCGCCAACCTCATAGCCAGGGGCGACACCCTTCGAGCCCACGGCAAATTTACCGCCGCGCTCACGGAGTACTCCAAAGCACTTCGTGGGGACCCCACTAACTACCTTTTACTGTTCAAGCGGGGGGCGGTGTACATGGGGATGGACGGGAAGGAAGTGGCCGCCATTGCTGATTTTGGGAAAGTGTTGGGTCTGAGGCCGGGGTTTGAGGGCGCGTTGGTGCAGCGGGCGAAGCTGGAGCTCAAGTTGGGCAGGTTTGAGGATGCGAAAAGGGATGCGGAGGAGGTTTTTATTGGTAGTGCTGTGGAAGGAGAAACGAAAAAGAAAACAACAGAAAAGAAAACAACGGCATCAACGACAGCTGCTGCTGCTGCTCAAGTTCTTTTGGCCGAAATCGAAGTCGCTGTAAGTAACTTGGAACTGGCAGAGGCAGCACTAGAAGCAGGGAAACTCGAGGAATGCGAAGAGGCAGCGACGGGGGGTCTTGCTCTCGCAAAAGCGAGTCCGCAGCTCCGCGCGGTTCGCGAACAATGCCATTTCCGGCGCGGAAACATGCGAGGCGCGCTGGCCGATCTCAGCAGCCTAGAAATATACGGGACAGTTAAAAAGGAGCGGTTTGACGCTTACATCAAGTCAGCGCGAGTATTGTATTTTGTGTTTCATGAATATGATAATGCGTTGACGCATCTGCAACGGTGCCTCCAGTTTGATGTGGAGAATAAGGAATGTCAGAATGCGTTTAGGGAAATTAAAGGTGTGGAGAAGTCTATGGGTGCAAAGTATGCTGGTCTTGCTTATATTAGTGGAGGATCTGAAGAAGGAGGAACGGCAGAGGCTAACGAAAAAAAAAAGTACAAGCCGTCGCACAAGATTTGGAATCAAGTTATCAATGAACTCACCTCCGACCGCATCGACGCACTCAAAGCGACCGTGAAGCAGGCTTACAAAGATCTCGCCATACAAGATGATCGTGACCCAGAATCGCATTCCACCATCCTCACAGGCCTAGAAGATACACTATGCACGGCCTTTTACAACACAAAACGGTTCAAGGACCCTCAAGCAGACGGGTGCTGCTCGCGTGTCCTAGCTCGGGAACAACAACAAGACGTTGAAGCAGAAATCACTGCACATCTTTTCAAAGTTGAATTTTTGCTTGCGTCGACGACTGTGTCATCGACATCAAAATCAAAATCAGCTTCTAATAACGATGACGATGACGATGATGATGATGATGATGATGATGATACTTACCCCGACTACGAATCAGCCATCTCAATCATCACACACGCTCTCTCAAAACACCCCGACAACCCTCGACTAACCCACAAACTACAAGACCTCCAAACACTCGCGGCACGCGCCAAGGCTGCCACCAAAGCAAACAAAAAGAAAAAAAAAGACTATTACAAAGTCCTCGGTGGTATCCCAAAAACAGCCACTGACCGCGAAATCAGAGCAGCTTACCGAGAACAGTCTCGCATATACCATCCGGACAAATATAGAGGTGGGGATCTGTCACCGGAACAGGTAGAGAAGAAGATGGCGAAAGTGAATGAAGCGTATGAAGTGTTGGGGGACCCGGAGTTGAGAGCGAGGTTTGATCGGGGTGATGACCCGAATGAGGTAACGAATGGGGGGAACCACCATCATCCTGGAGGAGGAGGAGGAGGACCGAACCAGTATCAGCATCAGTTTAGGGGTGGTGGACAGCAAGAAGATATATTCAGAATGTTTCAAAGACAGCATCGACAACAACAGCAACAGCAACAGCAACAGCAACAGCATCAACAGCAACAGCAGCAGTTTCGGTTCCACCAACAGCAACAGCAGGGGCAGGGCCAAAAACGGCGCAAATACTAGCAAAAGTATGCTGTACTTGTTGCTTCTTTCATCTTTGCTCAATATCCGTCAGTAAGTATTATAGAGTCGTATAGACTTGAAAATTTTATTTTCATTCAAGAGCTGAACCATTGGTTTTATTACTTCACTTGTCCATTACTTCGCTTGTCCATATTGTTTTACTTGTCATTTCTTATTTATTTCATCGATATCATTATTCCAAATGCTCATACAGTACTTTTTTTTTTTTTTTTATATTTTATTTCTTGTTTTAAATCAAAATAGCTCTTACGAGAGGCTCTTAGCTAGTGTGTATCCATATGCCATATTGTAATATATTTCCTCATTTACCTTACTTTTTGCACACATACCACACCCTAGTCACTAGTGCTCTACCCCAGAGTCCACCCCAGAGTCCACCCCAGAGTTCACTCAGACTCTAACGTACAGACCGGTCCGTCGACACACTTCTCCTAAATTTATCATACGAAGACTGCGATCGCACACTGCTCGACGACGACCTCCGCCTATTTCGACGCGCACTATGCGGATCCATGTCCGATTTTCCAGCATGCTTTGCTAGCGTATACAAAATATCCGTAAGTGACACTACGCCCACCAGTTGGCCCGCTGTAGTGTGATTATAGTTTGGCGACGGTATCACTGACGACGACGTCGACGCCGACAAAAAGCTATCTGATGAATTATTTGATTGCACAATCCATAAGCGGTGAGCCTTGGTCGCTACAAGCTTGGCGACCGTCAGTGCTAACGAGGTCTGCGCCGTGACGTGGAATACGGGAAATGAGTCCTTACCATCTTCCAGACCACGCTTGTTTAGAATAATGCTCAGAAACTGTTTGCACGTAGATCTTAGTAACGCTTTCTGAGACGACTTTGTCACAAGCCGCGCGTCTACTATGGAAATGTTTCCAAGCAGGTTGTTGGCGGAGTCAGTGACTGCTAGCGACGACACTCCATCGTCGTGCATTTGCTGAAGAGCGTCAATGACGAGCTTGTCGCCCTGGATGGAAATGACTTTTTTGGACCCAATGCCCAACTCTTGTAACGAAGACTGGAAGAGCGGTTCCAGGCTTTTAAATAGTCGACCATTCTCCCACAGAAATCGAATTATACGGCGCTGACTCAAAACTCCCACCACAATTTGTGGGTTGCTAACATCTGTAATAGCAATGCGATGCACTCCATTTCCCAGGATATCAACTGCGTTAGATATCGTGCCCGTCGACTTGAGCGTAATAAAAGGGTTCTTGATACCCAGCTGAGACGCAAACTTGACAGGCACTGGTTTGCCTGACCTCGCTTTAGCCACAAGCTCAAGGGTTTCTTCAGACCGGTTCACGGGCTCAATGCGTCCCAGCACCAGGAGGAGATAGGCATTAAGGTCCGCATAGTCAAAAGTATCCGAAATGGACACATCAGTCGGATTGACTCTAACAGGTAGCGACGTAAACTGGTGCGACTCAAGAATCTCAAACGCATTCTCAACTGACGTATCACCCTCGACAAAGACAAGGTTGTCACGCTGGACAAGCTGGTTCATTTGTACATCTTGCCAGTCTTTGGGGAGACCGGAGTCATTGGGGTAGGATGTACTGAAAGAGACACTAGGGATGCTCGAGTAATTGATTGCGGCAGCACCACTGCCATCGTCACTGCTTAGGTTGCTAGCATTAGAAGTGCGTCTTTTAAGATTAAAATCATTCGCATGGTGCTGTTGCTGCTGCTGTTGGAGGGGAGGCGGGGTTGCTAAAATGTCAGCAAGGGAGCTTTGACGCTTGTGCGAGGATGCGGCTAGAGGTCCTGGGGAATGCGGGGAGGATGGAGACAGCAAGTCAGTAGACCTAGGAGCTCGCAATTGGTTTGTATTAGCAGGTATTGACAACGGAGTTAGGTTTCCTGAGGGAGTTACAGGATCCGACATGGCTGGATATTGATATCTTACGGGGAAAAAAGAGGTTAGCAATCATATATAGCAAGGAAAGAGACGGCTGGATAGAAGAAGGGAGTAGTGGGACGTAAGGGTGGTGTTAGTAGGAGTAGACATACCGAGGGTCAAAGTTATTGGATGAGTTTGAGTAATTGAGGCTTTGAGGGCAATGGGATAGTTGTGAGATGGGAAAGGGAGAGGAAGGAGGAGAAGAAGGAGGAGGGAAGAGAAAAAGAATTAAAGTCATAAGGTCTAGTTAAGTACTGAATAGGCTAATTTAATTTATTGAATTTTTACTCAATTTATTTTTCTTTTTTGCTTTGCTCCTTCTCAGCAGCGACGACAACGGTAGGAATAGCAGGACCACCAGGACCACCAGGACCACCAGGACCAGGACCACCAGCACCACCAACAACTGCCTTGGCCTTCAATGACTTCTGGTACTTCTCCTCTCGGATGAGCCTTTGTTTCTCCAAGTACTCTTTCTTATTCTTGTAGTCGGTTCCGAATAGCGTATCCCAGAACGTAAAGAACGGCTGCGCATAATTCGTCTTGATACCGAAATGCTGGTGGTGAATGTCATGATACGCTGCATTATTCGGAAACACAATTTGGAAAGGGTCAAAGGGTAGCGCATACCCGCAATGATCGTCAACTGTCTTCATGGTCGAAAACGTAAACAAAATAATAGATTCCCGTGGTGTCAGCCCTGTAATCAACTGAGCAAGACCGGTGCCTAACGTGTCCAGCAGGAATCCCTCAAGAATGGAATTGTAAAGAGCTCCGTAAGCGTATGGAACGTACAACCGATGGTGCACAGAGTGGAGGTGCTTGTAGAGAAACTTGCTTCGGTGCATTAACATGTGCAGAAAGAACTGCCAGCTGTCAATAAGCACAAATGCAATCAACAAGCGCATACCGGGCTCTACAACGTAGTAAAGGGCCCAGGCCGCCCACGCTAAGCCCGAGGTTGAGTTTGAGTTTGAGTTTGTGTTTGAGTTTGTCAAAAGTTGCAACAAGCACTGAGGTAGAGCCTGCTGCAACCGGCTCTGAATAACCCCCATCTCATAAGCTTCAAACCCAGTCCGCTGGGGTTCGTCCAAACTCGCAAACACCACGCCTGCGCCCGTTTGAATCAAATGCTGTAGAAATACGGACCGAATCACCTCACGCTCGCTGCACTTGTTTTTCTTTTCGAGCTCTTCGGGTGTGTGCAGCCTGTACCTCGGAAACATGTCATTGTCGTTTAGGTACTGGAAAAAAAGGCCCATGCACCAGTACACCACAAGGGGAAGAAGGAGTGCTAGGTTTTCGTCGGAAATGAATGTCAGCAGTGATGGTCTGAGATCAAGAGAGCTGTATGCTGAAGAAGATGCTAAAGGAGGAGTGGCTCCTCCCCAGGACGAGGCCTCGGTAACGTTTATGCTCATTATCCGTGCGAAACTGTAGACAGTGATAGTCTATGAATTGAGTGTGTGATGGTTTTTTTTTTTTTCAGATCTCTGGAGAATGGAAAATGTAGCGATTTATATTATGGCCATATACCATCATTTCATGATATCGATATTGCCTGACTTTGTGATACCTTGTCAAAAACTAAGGAAAAAAAAAAAAAAAACGTAGTCGCCGAACCGGAAACACAGTCGACCCGCTATTGCAATCGCAACAAAAAGGAACATACGTTGGTTCTATCAGTGGCTCGTCGTGGTTCATGGGGAGAGAGCGCTGGAATGGTGACTTAGCATGGGCCTTGGGAGGGGCCGTAGGCAGAAGTAGGGGTAACGTTGAATTCGGATTACAATCATGTCTTGTGTTAGCGCGCGATATACGATTGGCGAAATTTACAATTCGGTGATAGTTTTTGTTTCCTTTCTCCAGTCCCTTTGACATTCTCTCTATTCTAATTGAACTATCGCCTTGTACTATCTCATACTGACCCTTCCTCACCAGAGGAGATTAGCCAGATACAATGAGATCAAAATGAAAAATATTCTAAACCTGATATCAAGCATCAACGTCTTGAATACCACCACGAACTTGCCTCCAATACGACGTGCAGCAATGGGCTTCTCGCGAGATATGAACTGTGCCTCCTCGTCATCGCCCTGTCCCAGTTGGCCCAGCTCTACTTCAGTGGGCTTGGTGGCCTTGTCAATGAACTTCTCTGGAGTGACAATCAACGTGGTAAGCACGCCAGACGCATGGGCCACCTTTTCAGAGACCAGTAAAAAGATTGTAGTGGTCAGCACAATGTTGACAATATGGCGTGTCGCATACGCTGCATCGTTCTCAGGAATAGAAGAGCCCTTATTAATACCCATATCTAAAATGTACAAAACTCCCTTGGTGTCTGCTGCCATCCAGATGTGGAATTGGAGAATAAATGTCTCCAAAGAGATCTTGCCAAACCATCCAAAAATGCGGGAATGACGGTTCATCAAGAACGGTGCACCGTTGCGGACCAAAATATATCCGAGAATGGGCAAAAGCGCCAAATAATTGTTATGAGCGTTGTACTCACCCTTGACGTCGTAGGCGCTAGCAAGATGCCAGTACGCACCAATTAACGTGAGCCCAAGCGAAATTCCAATAATCTTAAACTTGTTGAACAACGCGCGAGCGTTCGCCATGTCTGGATGATTAGCTAGAATAGATACAATCATGCCAAAATGAACAGCCCAAATATCAAGCAGGACTCTAAATCGCCATTCTCGCAAGTCCCAGTCGATGCGCGCAAAATTTTTCAAAACCCAAAAGATGGCTTCCATAGGACCTGGCATGTCCACGAAATAGTATACTGCGACACCAGATATCAGCACCTTGATCAAAGAACTTTTCAACCCAGCATTGTACTGGGGAAGTATCCGGAAGGTGATCCAAATAACTCCGAACCAAAATGACACCAGTGGAGAGAAATAGTAAAAGATGTAATTTGTGTTCATCACATAGGCCAGGAAAATGGTGAGCAAATTAATACGGCAAAGAACCGACAGTAATCGCTTGACGCCAAAATCGCCCTTGGTCGTGAAAAATGCAGTGTGCCCATAACCAGTCATGAACAAGTAAGAAGCGACCATCACACGAATAACCTTGTAGATATCCAGCACCTTTGAGGCCCCCGTGATGTGGTATATAAGAATGGCAATCTGCATCCAGCCCTTCCACTCGTCAGTTTGGTCTCGATTCAAAAACCCAATTGCTTTTGGGTTATCTGATCGCGATACAGAGACTGCGCCAGCAATGAGAGCCAGAACCGACAGAAACGTGAATTCTTCTGTCAGGTAATTCTTGTTTCCCTTGATGAAAAATTGCGTTCTATCAGCCATGTAACAATAGCCCAGACCGATACACATGGCAAAGATGGCCATGCGCAATTGTCCCTTGCTGACGTTAGCTTGAATGGGGTCGGTTGGGGAGTTCAAGTATGTAAAGTAGTAAGCGACGATTCCAGCAGGAATCAAAAACAAGAGGCTGACCAGAATCAGGTAGAGTCCAGATGGAGGCTTGTAGGTCAAGCAACAAGTGTTGGCATATGGGAAATGGTCCGAAATTTCATTATTGCAGCGAATGTTGTAAAGAACATCAGCCTGCAAGTCAGCCAGTTCTTTCGTAACATGAATGCCAACCCAGTCATAATACTCTTTACGGTACTCTGTGAGGTTGTTAAACACTGTGGGGACGTAAATATCAGAGCTGCCAAATTGATTTAGCAAGTCATCGTTTAGTAGATCGACGCGTTTAGTAGTGAGTCCTTTCTTGCGATGGTCATCAAGGTTAGCTTGGAAGGCTTGCATAACAGGCGAAAGCATGACCACGCCAAATCGTTCAGTTGTTTTTTCGCTGATCGCTTTGTTTAAAACTTTCAGGTTTTCCTTGAACTTTTTGGGACCCTCTTCGCCAGGCATTTCCTGAGCATACCATAGGCCGTAAGAGATGAAAATCATGGCTACGTTAGAGTTTTCGGTAGTAATGTTGTTGAGCTCTGCCAGAGCTCCCTCGTTCATGTAGGGATCCCAGAAAAACTCATAGGAGACACCGTTGAGCTCTCTGTAAATGTTGCGATGCTTTTCTTCAGTAGTGCCGCCATCTTCCAAGGAGCTGTTGACAGCACGAACGGCACCATAATAGGCCTGGCGAGAGGTCGAGTCACCCATATATAGGACACGCTTACCGGTGAGACATTTGCCGACATCGTTAGCCTTGTAGTGATGAAGCATGCACCCCGGGGGCTGCCAGTTGGCGAGTTTGGGCTCTTTGACGAGCCACTTTCCGGTCTGTGTGATTGATTTGCAGTGGTATGGATCGTTTGCCTCGGGAAGGAGTAAGCTATGTCGGAAGACAGCTACGATAAGACCAAAGACGAGAACTAGGATCCAGACATTCTGGCGAATCGCAGCTGCGTTCCAATGGACCGAAGAGGAGGACATGATTAGATGTAGGTTTGAGATTTTGGCAGCAGTGGAATATTAAAGAGAGGAAAGGATTATTGTATTAGAGTAGTCCAGGTAAGTGTAGTAGTCAGTTGAGCATTGGAGAAGCTGGAGAACTGAGCAGTGAGCAGTGAGCAGTGAAACCGTGACAATGAGATCTCGACTCGACGGCAGGAAGAAGGAAAGGAAAGGAAGAAGGAAAGAAGGAAAAGGAAAAAAACGAAAAAGAAAAAGGCTTAGGCGATCGAAATTGATGATGTGTTGGTTTTAAGCAAGCAGCTGGATTTGTTTCCTTTTTACGAAATACCGAAAATAAAAATAAAAAATAAAAAATACTGCAACAATAAAGGAAAACCCTGGTTCAGTGGTCCTAATCAACAGCCTCAACGGACTCAACTCCACCAAAACCACCAAAACCACCAAAACCACCCGCAGCACTTGCGATAAACAAAAACAAATATAATTCAGTAGATCTGCAATTGTACTGAAATAAGAAAAGGGTGGGCTGAATTCAAAAGGGATTCTGTGGTAGCTTCTGTGGTAGCTTCTGTGGTAGCTTCTGTGGTAGCTTCACGCGAGTGTTACGGCAAAGCCCGTTTTACTCAAATTTTGGCCTACTGTACAGCTGTATGAAAGGCTGTAAATGTACGGCTAAACGTAATCACTTAGTCATTCTAATGAATCTAATCCACTCAGGAAACGAATGATTTTGGTTTTCATTCCTTTTTCTCTTTTCTTTTCCGCCTTTCATTCTCTTCAACATGTCTGTTCCTATCGCTGCTTCTACTTCTGCTTCTGCTCAAGATCATGGCCATGGTCAATTGCATGGTCAAGACCAAGATCAGGATGTCAATCCTTCTGTAGACACAATATGCTCAATCCTTGAGTCCTCAGCTCAAGCTGCAAAGGTAAATTCAACCCAAAGCGCAATCTCTAAACAACGTACTAACTCATCTCACCTCTTCTAGGAAACGCAGGATTACATTTCGTATGCCACGCTGCTCGAGATATATTTTAAAGACCCTGAGCGCTACTCGGAGACTGAGCGAGACACTCTCCTTCGAAAGCTGCTCGAGATTCTCAAAGCTGACGATCAGATGGTCTACGAGATAGCATGGGATATCCCAACCATCATATTGCCATACTTTGAGACGTCCTATGACTTTTACCGTGGCTTCCTAAAACAGGCCCCTGGAGCCCCATTGATTCTCACTATCTTTGGTGTCTTGAATGAAAAGGGCGAACCAAAAGAACTGTTTTTGAAATCCATCGAGTGTTTGGCCTACATACCAAGACAGCCCAAACAATTGCAATTGGACGGAAACCGCCCTGAAGACGTTCTTGATCGATACTTTGAAATCAAATTCGTAGCCATCTACGAGACCTTGTTCTCAACTCTCCAGAGTGTACAAGCTCAGTATCCATCGAGATTCCTGGCCAAGGCAACGACGGCGTTGCTCACGTTTATGGCGTCCAATATGGACAACATGTCGATTCGGAGCTGCTTTTTCGTAATGCGTCGCTATTTCATGTTTGCCCGTGACTACAGCCCTATTCCTCCTATCGACAAGGTCGTCCCAGAAAGCGAAGAACCCCTCCAGCGTAAACTCATTCAGCGATTCTTGACCGATGTTATGGCCATTGGGCTACAGAAATATCCCGTGAAATGGGCCCTCCAATTCTTCATTGAGCTTAAAAGGGGAGTGGCATTCAATTCTAACCCCCAGATACGTGCCAGTGTCTACAACTTGGACGAGTACATGTTCCACTACGGTGATGTTGTGTTTCGGCTCACGCAAATGGCACTCTCAATCGACATTGATATTGAGGCTGCGTTTGCCCATCTCGTTGAAGAGTCTGTAAGAGAATTTGACGCTGAAGCAGGTGCAAAGTCAGACGCTGAGTCAGAGTCCAGCACCATCGTGCCCAGCGACGACCATCTCGACGGCAAACCCAGCTACGATTTCACAAAAGCGAAAACACCGGGGTCTATTTATTTATCAAACGAGGGAATTCTGTTGCTGGCCACCTCACTTCGGTTTGATAACCGCACAGACCCCAGCATACTGCAACTAAACTTTGCTGAAGTCGTCAAGCTCACCAAACGGTTTGTGGTAGGATCAGCTGACGATGCTGATGCTGATGCCGATGACGATGGCGACAACCGCGGCCACGTTGCGGCAGGTTTAGAAGACGCCTTGTGCTTTTGGGCTCTTTGGGTATTACGGCGAGCCCGTCCTGAAGAAGTCCAGACCTCAGTTGACAAGAAGACTTTCTTTTCGTACCTCCACACTCTCATGTACATTGCGGCCTCGTCGACCACTGAAGATTTGAGCCCGCTCACTTATTCTATCACGGCAAGGCTGCTGGTGTTGCATACAAATAGTGTTAGGTATGAGTATTTGACGGATACTATTGCGTTTTGTCCTTACCCGAGTGTGCGCGAAAAAACTGTGAGGCTGTTAAGGGATTTTTTGGCGGTCCCCCGGAGTTCTGCTAAACAAGATGGAAGTGGTGCTGGTGTTGGTGTTGGTAATTCGGAAAAGGTAGATGATGTTGATAATGTAGCCAGTTCTGTTGCAAACCTGTCTCTGGATACACCTTCTTCCGCACCTTCTTCCGCACCTGCTTCTACTTCTACTTCTACTTCTACTTCCACCTCCACCTCTACTTCCACCACCACTCCCACATCCACTTCAGCAGGCCCGCCAAACCCAACCTCATTACTAACAATCACCCCACCCCAACTAATCCACATTCAACACCTGATCCTCACCCAAGCAAAACAAGTCGAGACATCCAAAAAGGGGCTCTTGGATGATGAGTACCCCGTACTACTTACTTGGCTTACCTTTATGAGTGTGGTCAAGACGTCGTCGGAGCATGTGAAGGAGGTGCGCGAGGTGTGTGGGAGAATTTTGAGAAATGAGAATTTGAGAAATGAGAGTTTGCAAAATGAGAGTTTGAAAAAGGTGGATGAGGAGCAAGAGGAGGATGAGGAGCAGGAGGAGGATGAACGGGAGGAGCAAGAGCAAGAGCGGGAGAAGGAGGAGAAGCTCAACAACGACAGCAATTATAAAGGTAAAGGTGTGGGGGAGAATGAGAATAGTACGTCTGAGTCTGACTTACTTGAGACTCGCAAAAAACAGCTTTCGGCAATCTTGGGATCTTGAGGATCTTGAGGATCTTGAGGATCTTGAGTATCTTGAGTATCGGAATATATATACTGGTATATATAGTATATGCTATACGTGAATAATGAATAACTACTTTTCATCAGTCAATTGTTTGTACTTCTTTTTTTTTTTTTTTTTTTTTTCCAACATGTACAAAAAAACACCTGTAGTTACTACCGGTATATAGATATACCGGTACTATATTACTGTAAACCTCCTTTATATCTTTTTATCCAGTTTTCGTAGGTGTAGCTGTACGAGATGTGCTCGTAGTATTCGCATTCACAGCAGGACTCCCCGACCCAGTAGCAGCAGTAGCAGCTCCTGTTGACGATGGTGCAGACGCCGAAGCAGCAGCAGCAGCAGAGGAACCTTTCGACGCACCTTTTTTCGGTGTCGCAGAAGAATCACCACTTGTCGCTGCTGCCGCCGCTGCACTTTTCTTGGAATGAGATCCACCGCCTGTTGATTTCCTGCTTCCACCACCACTTGCACTTGTATGAGCATCACTTCTACGTGACACCTTTCGGCCTGAACCACCTGTACTACCGCCGTTGCCGCCTGTTGACGTCGAAGTAGATGTGTTGCCGTTGCCACTGCCACTACCACCATCGTTGCTTGCTCCTCCCCCTCCTCCTCCTCCTCCACTACCCTTTTTGTTACTGCTACCGGATGTATCTTTGCTTCCAGTCATTGATTCACGCGACCGTTTTGAAGAAGATCCACCACCACCTCCACTGCCACCACCGGACCCAGATCCAGATCCAGATGCTGACCCGTCTTTACCTGAATTTTCCTTTTCACCGCCCGACCCCGATCCACCATTAGTACCACCATTAGCGCCGCCGCTGCCCGATTGTGTCGTCGACGGCCCCGCACCACCATCTCCACTTCCATTTGCTCCTTCCTGCACCAGTGGGCCTGAATATACAAAAAATCCGTCTTTCGTAGTAGCTGCTTTCTCTTCCCAAAGCATTTCCGAGTCATCAATGAATGGGTCGTTCAAATCATATTTTCCTTCAACTTTAACTCTGTTTTTTGGTTTTGACGGCGGTGCTCGCTGTTGCTGTTGTTGTTGTGTAGTACTAGTAGCCGCTGCTGCTGTTGATGACGACCCAACACCGCCTGGAACAAGATCATCATCCTCCTCGATATCATCCATATCTTCTTCCGCTAGAAGCTCCATTGCCGAACGCACTAACTCGGGATGCACGTTATTATACCCATATTTTCGTTCCGCCAACTGCATGAAGTCGATAACCACATTCTGGTCACTAGCCCCCATACCACCATCATCACCACCACCATTCGCTGCTCCTTCTCCCGTTGCTCCGGAACCATCGTCGTCAATTACTAACGGAGTATCCTGTTTCCCTAACTGTCCTTGGAGCGGCATTTCCACCTTGATACAGATCGTGGGCCGCACGGGTAGCGTTGCGGCAGACGCCACAGCCACGCCTAAAGCGGATCCTAAAGAACTCGACCCTGGCATAGCTGGTGCTGAAGATGCAACTGACGATGTCGCTGCCGTTGTTGTTGTCGCTGTTGTTGTAGTTGCTGCTGTTGACGCGGTATTGGCAGCCGTGGTAGCAGTTTTCGACTGTTGTTGTGATTGATTAGCAGACCCTTGCTTTGTAGTCGGGGTGGCAGCAGATGAGCCTGCAAATGTAGTAGCAGGTGGCTTTGGACTAGATGGAGGTGTGCTATCGTTAAGCATATCAATGCTGATTCTAGTTGTGGGCGGTTGCTGCGACATGATGCGTAGCTAATGAATTGGTTATGGTAAAACGGTTAAAGTAAATGGTAAGATGAAAGGTTGAAAGGTTGAAAAAAACAAGAAAATAAAAAGTCTCGACATTTTATTGACACAAAAACAAAAATAATCATTACCGGTATACTTTATATATTACCTTAAACATTCGTAGATTTCATTATTTTAAAGGCCCATTTCCAGCCATTCAAACTTCTTTATACTGTCTTCTTCCTCCATTTTACCTTTACCTGCTGCTGCTGCTGCTGACTTGCCAGAAACCCGCTTTTTCGTCCCCTTTGCTGCTACTTTTATGTCCCTGAACGACGATGCTGACACCACTGCCGGTGTTACTGTCACCGGAGCTGTCATGCCAGGCTTTGGCGGTGCAGGCGCCAACGTCACCATCCGCCGCGGTGCAATAGGCACAGGCTTCAAAGAGTCGCCCGTGCTCGGTCGGCCCTTGACTGTTATTGGAATGGCCGCCGATGCCGTGCCCGACGACACCGCCAAGGACGTCAAGCCTCCTTGATTACTATCTGACATTTGCGGGGGACGTCCTACCTTCGCTGAAAAATTGCTGGCACGGTCTGTCATGGCTCGCGCATCAGGCCCTCGGCCCCCATTACTGCCTCGGTTGCGTTTCTTGATTACATCCGTTTTCAGCGACAGCGGCCGCACCTCTCCGTGCAGCTTTAAGAATAACCCACAAGCGTTGCACAGCGGTAGACCTTCGGGGTTACGTCGCCATAAAGGTGTGGTGCGGGTATGGCAGTTGGTACACTCGATAGGAGTGTCTGGGTTAAGGTTGAGAGAGGACGAGAATGAGGACGTTGTGATTTTTCTTTCGGGAATGCTACCGGACATGAGTGGCTTAAAGCCGTTCAGGCGGTGCGTTCCGGGGGAAAATGAGGTTGTGGGAGGAAGCGAGGATGCGGAGAAAAGCTGCCCAGGTGTTTTGACTTCTGGTCGGACAGGTGGAACTTTTGAAATCCCGTTTTGATGCGACGAAGACACACTGGTTTGTGAGTCCGTACGGGCAAGTTTAGAGCGTCGAGGGGTGAGTACTTCCATTTCAGCTCCTCGCTCAGCTAAAGCCACTAATGATTTTCTATCCCGTCGTAATTCGTATGGAGAAGAAGGGACATGCGATGACGGGGACATTGCAGGAGTCGTATAATTGCTGTAAGCATCATCGTCATCGTCTGGTCCTACGCCTAACTCAAATTTAGCAGACCTACCAGAGTAGAAATTTTGACTAAACGAGGTGTTGGGGGTGCGAGAGATCGATGTAGAAGACCCTCTGCCCATGGAGCCAATGTGAAAGCCGTGGACTTCCCTCGGTCCAGCTACGGAATTACCAGCATTAATTGACACATTGGACAGCGAGTTGGGCATATATAGATCGGATCTAGTACTGCCGTATTGTTGGCCACGGGATCCTGCCGAAATAATGTCTTGGGATGACCGTGCTGAATAGCTCGGTGACTGCAGCTGTGTGAAATTGAAATCACTCGTAGGTATGAATTCGTGAAAGTCCATGCCGCCCATGTTGTGAGAGGCATCTTGGTTAAGGTCATTGCTGTCGGATGCAAATAAAAAGTCTTGTGCAGGGGTATTGCTAAAGTGTAGGGGCTGATCAAGCATGTCGGTGAGGCCCTCAAAGGCCAATGGATCTAAACTAAACTCAAACCCACTACTTAATGGCTCCTCTTGTGGCTTCTGGAGGCTGTTAAACAGCTGGTTCTCTAGATGATATTCCACGACGTCGTTATCCTCAGGAGAGAGTAGCCCTGAGTTTAGTTGGGGTGGAACGGTACCAGTGGGAGGATTGGGTACGGACATGGCAGAAATCATGGGGCTGAAGGCAGCCACTCGTTTTCTGGACATGGAGGACATTCGCAGCCTGGAAGACGCATTTCTGCCCTCAAACAGTGGAGAAGGTTCGTCTATTGATTCGGGTGAAGTGTCAGTGGGTGTTGGATTTTGAACGTTATACTCAAAAGGATCTGGTTTGAGAAAAGCGAGCTCAGCACTCGATGGTTTAGAGGCGTCTGTGGTTTGGAGCAGTTGTGAAGCGCCGGCCATTCGCCAACTCATGTTGCTGATGCGGTCTTTATTAGAAAGGGTTTCGTGGGCTTCAGACAAGAGTCCAGCGAGAGAAGTTGAAAATAATTGGTCACCGTCATTAATAAGAAAATCAGAGTCATCAGGATTAGAGAGCAAGCCACCCAAGTCAAACCTGTCTGTAGACTGATCTGAGGCATCCGCCAGAGTCGTAGAAGAGTCTAGAGGCAGCAGACGTGTCGGTGGTCGGAAATAAAGGGCGTTAGTAGAGGTATTGTGCCTTGTGGACATTGTAGAAGCGCCAGTAACGGTCGTTATAGGTGGGCTGGAGGAGTTCATTAGAAAGCCATTCGAGCGTAGAGCGTGACTACGGGTCGTACAGTGGTTGGATATAAGATGTATAATAGACTAGCCGGATTTAACGCAGAGAAAGATGGAGCAAGATATATCACGATATGAGACAGAGTCGATGGAGAGAAAGCAGTGAAGTCCAAGAGAGAAAGTATGGAGTCACAACAATAATAATAATAATATGAACTCTCCTCCAACAAAATCTGTATGGATTAATAAGTAATTAGTCATTATATGTCTGACCCTCTCTGACCCTTTAAAACGTTTACTATGAGCCCTGTCTAAGCTATGACCGCCTTGCTCTTGATATGCTATGGCTACCGGTACAACTGACTCTCGTCTGTCCCAGGAGTGGCCCAGAACTGACCCAGCTCTGATTTGTTCCGTTGTGTCAACGCAAAACCGCGGAGCTGAGGTTCGGCCGGCACTGACAGAAACAGAAGGCAAATGCGGTATATTCCGACATCTGTCGGTCTGATATTTCCTATTTGGGATATTAAGGCTGCATTCTCAGAAATAACCCTTCTTATATAGTGATGTTTGCACGGTATTTTAGTTAGGTCTCATCACTATATAAACCGTTTTATCGGTATTTGTGGCACAGTGGAACCGGGATATTCTGGTCTGTTAAGCTCATGAACTCATGAGAAGTATTTTGTCAGGCCTTAAAGGCAGACCTAAGGCAGATGGAATGGCTTTGGTGATATTATTTACAACGTAAAATTCACGCATGAAGTACTTGGTGATGTCAAATCTTCTGACTGCCTTGAGATCAAGTCTGTCAACACTCCAGACGGGCCCGTTTATGGAAAAAGTGATAGAAACAAAGCCAAAGAACGAGTTCTTGCCCACGGGTTTGTAGAGCTCGATTGAACGAGAGTATTTGCATCTCTTTGTCAAAAAATTCCGTTTGTTCCATGGGTAGTCAACTTCCTTCAACTTAGGCCACCCTTTGATGTTAGCTAAATCCACCCAGTCTTTATATTCGCTTCTCTAACAAGCCGGACTCTGGTGAACTCATCGAACTTAGTCACTGTAAACTCTACTTTGCTACTGAAGTTTTTTAACTCAACAGGAGATGAAAAATGTGTACAGTCCAATCATTCCAATGCCCATGTTATCAAAGTTATTGGCATCTTATCTTGTGCCTGATGCAAATTTAAAGCTTGTAAAGATTCACACAACACCAGAGTTTTTGCTACGACTTTTAATCTTCTGATTTTTTGGCTTGTTTGCAAGTCTGTGTTTGTGATTCAAGTCTCCAGATTCAGCAATTTTGGTGTCTTGGACATTTGGATCAACATGGCACGGACTAAGTGGATTACAAAATAAATTAGAGAAAACGTCTTTAGAATTAAATTAAGAGAAACAAGAATTTTTTTAAGGTCATACAATAGAAGATAATGAGAAGCGGATCACAACAGAGAGAAAGCCAATGTAGTTATGCTCAAAAACAAAAGTCGAGGGGGAAATAGATAATGACAATCAGGCAAAATGATCAAATCAATATTTACGGAAAACACCACCCTCTTGTTCTGCATCAGGCGTAATAACACTAGGTAGCTTTTCATCAGTGGTTGTTGTTGGATCCCAATGCTCCTCTGTAGTATGTGCAGATTCGTGGTCGCGGTGCTCGTCGCGGGCATGTCGTGCAACCATAGGCTCCCTCTCTTCCAAATGAGGTGCAAACTTGGGAAAGTACTTGGGGGCAATGACAAATCTTAGCAACCACCATATGGCACCGGCAGCGAAAAGAGCAATGCCGACAACACAGTGAAGGTAGTAAGGAAGGGACTCGTAAACGTTCTCGCTGGGCTTGGTGGGTGCCAAGAAGGGAGCCACGACAAGATAGAGAGAAGAAAGGAAGAAAAAGATGGTCACAGGTAAGGTGGCCTTGATGGGAGGACTCCAG
Source organism: Geotrichum restrictum (assembly GCA_030563985.1). Classification (NCBI taxonomy): domain Eukaryota; kingdom Fungi; phylum Ascomycota; class Dipodascomycetes; order Dipodascales; family Dipodascaceae; genus Geotrichum; species Geotrichum restrictum. The sequence continues at coordinate 24,365 of JAJMKT010000204.1, forward strand.
TCGTAGTGCTTGCGACGAACCGTCAAAATGATGAGCGCAAAGGCAATGACAGCGTTGACGACAGACAGTGGGTAGGAAATAAGGTTGAGGATAAAGTTATACGCGTCACCGGGAGGAGGTGCGAGCATGATGATGATTGAAACGACCCAGTGCTCGAAAAGTCCAGTTAGGGGAGTGTTGAAAGGCTTACTAGAAGCCCAAAAGCGAGAAAATGGGAGAGTTCCTTCTTTACCAAGCTCCTGAACAATTCGACCTTGCGAGAAGATGACAGAGAGGACGTTTCCAAGAGCAGAGAGTGCCACAAAGACACTCAGGGCCTTTTCGGCGTGAGTACCAAATACTATGCCGAAATAGTTTGCGGCAATCAGTCGTCCTGAGGTCTTGATGGTTGCAGCAGGTACGACGGCAAAGTAGGAAATGTTGACAAACATGTAAAGGATTGAAACGGAAACGAGGGCAATGGGCGCCGAGATTCTGAGAATTCGGTTGGGGTTCTTGGCCTCGCCCAGGGCGTAATTGGCGTTGGAGTAACCAATGAAAGACCAAATGACATTATAAAGAGCCATTACGACTCCGTATCCACTGGGGGATTCTCCTTTGAAAGCATTAGAGAATGCATGTGTCTTTTCAATGTCTAAGCGACCAGAAAGAGCGACCCAGCCCGAAATGACAATAACAAGAATGACGGCAAGCTTGAAGACTCCAAGAGAATTTTGTAGGCGAAGACCCCACTTGACACTGGACGCATGTACCAAAAAGGCAAAAGTAATACAGGCCAAACCGATACCACGCTGATTCCATCTGGAGACATCTTTACCAGCCGCTACCAAAATGTATTCGCCAAATACGACGGAATTGGAAGCAGCCCATCCAAGAAGAAACACATATGAAGAGAACATTGACGTGACGAGGAGTTTCGGTTTCGTGTAAAAGTATTGAAGGTAATTTTTCTCACCACCGTTCTTGGGAAGAGCCGATCCCCATTCAAGGTATACCATGAGGCCGGAAGCCGCAATAAGGGCGCCTGCGAACCAAAGAATAAGAGAGGTACCAACGGATCCGGACATGTTGTAGATGGTCGAGGGGGTTGCGAAAATACCGGTTCCGACCATTCGATTGAAAATCAAGAACCAAGCCGAGAGAAGGCCGATTTCGTGGCCATTACCAGTTGATTCCTGGAAAGACTGATCGTCTGAAGCGGTCTTGTCAGACTTTTTCCAAAACTGGAGCCCTTTAGTGGCATTTGAGACTCTTGAGAGATACTCAGACATTGTTGGTGTATTTGAGTGGTAGGATGCAAAGTAAATGCTGGCGAGAGTAATAGAGAGAGAGACTTGATGAAAGAGCGAAAGCAGTAGACTTTATAGGCTTTTGCATAAGACTGAAATAAAAAATAAAGTAAAAGGTTGTGATAAAATTAGGCCCAGCCAAGGGCTTGTTGTCTTTTAGTCGCTATAGCCAGAGAGAAAGGTGAGTTTTGTGTTTGTGACACGCTGCAAGCCACAATATTAAAATGGAAAGGACAGAGAAGACGCGAGAGTAAACTGAGATCAAATTAAGGGCAAAGCGGCCATTATCGAGAGAGGGAAAATGATGGATTATAGTCAAATTGTGCGCGTTGATGGTGACATTTAATACAAGCAGCACAATGAACGTTAACATTAGCGCACTCTCCAGCTTAAAAACAATTGCAGCAATAGCT
>JAJMKT010000204.1:26166-38068 GCA_030563985.1 Geotrichum restrictum
AAAAAAAAAAAAAAAAAAAAAAAAAAAAAAAAAAAAAAAAAAAAAAAAAAAAAAAAAAAAAAAAAAAAAAAAAAAAAAAAAAAAAAAAAAAAAAAAAACTTCATGAACCGGAATAAAAGTATGGCCTGTCAACAGGGTCTTAGCTGCAATAACGGAATAAACGCCATCGAATTCATAGTTAACCCACAACAACAACCGCCCGTCATAAAAATTTAAATAAAAATTTAAATAACCATAACATGGCAGTACAGTATAAAATAATAACAATAATAAAAATAAAATGAAAAAAAAAACGTTTTCTTTCATGTGCACTCCGTGCACGCAGATAGAATTCACGTGATATAGTGAAAGAATCGCCATTTATGAGGCGATCAAAGCCTTTTTATATATCTACCGGAAGGTTTTTTTTTTTTTTTTACGACCGGCAACCCGCGGGTACTGAGATATCTATAGTCTATAGCTAATCCCGGATTGTGTTAACGTTTCAATAAAAAAAAAAAAATATTTTGCAGTAAATTTGATTTTGACAAGCCTTACAAGGCATCGTTGCGCATGCATTAATTGACGTTTTCAGCTGGCCACCACGGGAATACTGTAGTCCAGTACCCAGTATATTTATGGTAGTCTACATTTGCACAAATTTTGCACAAATTTTGCACAAATTTTGCACTCATTGCGGACAGCAGCCGTGCATTAATAGCGTTATACCTGCTGTAGACTATATATGTCAGACAGGCCTTTAAAGGGCGCCGACCGTGGTCGACAGGATCCGACTCGTACGTACATAGCAGAAAACAGACATATGTGTATACACGGAATATTCGGTGATTACTGACTAGAATGGGAATGGAAATTAGCATTGCAGTAGACTTCAATTTTTCATTTCTTTGAAGTTAACAGAAGGAGCTCGCGCTGTACAACAGGCCTGTGCAAGTAGTTTTATTCTTACTGTAGAGCTGCGATATGGTCTAGACTTTGGTTGACGTGGATTAGACCAGTCTCGTCTACAAAATGGACATCTTGTCAATGTAATAAACTATGAATTTTCTCCTCGCATCTAATTCACTACATTTCTTGGTCTACTGACCATTAATCTCAATCTGCTCATTGGCCGACGGCTTGGCAAACCAACCGTAGCATGCCATTTGCCATGCTTGATTATTCGATATATCGAATTATTAGTCTCTACAGTTGTATCAGTAAGACGTCTATAGTCTAATCAACATCACCAGTAGCTAGCCTAGCATCGGCATGTGACAAAAATATTACGTACAAACCGGTACGTATAGTCTAACAATTGATATGAGAGAAAAATTTTCAAGATATCAGAGATATCGAGAGGGAGACATCCGGACCCATGGTAAGTTGCCTATAAATCACTGGAAATTACGAATTATTTAAGGTTACTGCCTAATTCGGCCATGTGGCACAAGTACAAAACAATGTATGGCCAATTAACAGAAATAAAAAAGAAAAAGAAAAAAAAAACGAGTATACGCGATTGAATTTTTTTTTTTTTCTTACCTCGGCACCATGTGTAGAGTCAGTACGCGTATACTACAGATATAGTCTAGTTGTCTATAGTCTGGGAGTGAGCTCAACTAGCCTAGTTCTGTGGATTTTAGGCTGCTGTTTGCTAGGCGCGTGTAAGTGACAATACACCGGGTATACACAGCACAACGACAGCTACAACCGGTATATATATTCTTCCAAAACTCGAAGGGTTCAACTTGGGTGCATGAATTAAATTATGGACAAAGTGACATAATAAGTTCTATAAATTTAATAATAAAAGGAGTTCAATTATGGAGACCTCAGACCAGTAAGTCCGTGTCGCTGGTCGGCAATAGATGGAAAAAGTTTTTTAGCTAGGTCTAGCTAGCTTTAAAGAATGTTTAAAGAGGCTAATATTTTGTTGAAAAAATAACTTACAGATGTATACCGGATCTACTACCGGATATTCTCTACTTATAAATTTGCATTGTTTGCAATGTCAATATTGCTAAGCTTTCTTGTCGCCCACCCATCGAAATAGCTTGAGATCTCCTCTAGTACATACAGACCCTCTATATATTAGCTTGACGTCTAGTCGGGCCTCTAGCTAGCTAGAACTTTATAGCTAGAGTGTACAAAGCACACGTATCAATTAGTCTAGACGTGCGCATGCCGTGAGATCCAGTGATGACCATCAAGATACTATCCAAGGCGTCTCAAAAGTTGTTGACTAAATCGCGATCCATAGATTGAATATTACAGTAGATTCAGTAAAGACTTAATATTGTCAGCCGAAAGTAGGCACAAACTAGCCCTATATAGTTATATAGGTAACTAAAAGGGCCAATATCTATGCAAAATACTAGTACTAGATTCTAGAAACTATTATAGTAGAAAGCACTACGTAGAAGCCAGGGAAGAGACTGACCCAAAAACTGATTCCTGTCTACACCATAGGTTTGGAAACTTTGGAGTAACTATGCCATGGTCTAGATTTAGACTAATGATTTTTTTTTCGCAGGCACGCGTACTGGACTAGATTGCTCAATGGAGTCGCAATTCATTCATCATTTATTTGAGTTGCAAATATTTCAGATGCACAATTGTTAATGTCAAAGAAACAATAAATATTTGAATTCAGCGCTAGCTATTTCACGCCTGAAACTTGAAATCTGCGCATATATGGCTACGGTAGAATGATACTAGAATGATTAGTAAAATCTGTGGAGAATATTCATCTGTACACGTCTGACTTTGACAAATTTACTACCGTCACACAGTGCTCCACACATTACCAACAGCCGGTTGGTCTAGGCAAGTCTGCAGTACTACGCATATATTCTAGTTTACAGTAGATCGCGATTTAGCCTAAGTCTAGACTTCATAACTTAGCTTACATACAGCTGTATATATATATATGGGCACTTTGACAGCTAGCTAGCGCTGCTGTTTGGACCCCATCATTCCCAACAGGTAAACTACCTGCAAATAAAAGAAAGAAAAGAGCGAAACGAGCGAAAAGAACGAAACCCGAAACAGTTGAAGCGCTTATTTCGCATTCGGCTTGGGTACAGTACTTTGACATCTGTATATAATATATAATCACAGTTATATAGCCAGCGTTAGCTAGACTACGTAGCGGCTTAGCGGAAGCCTTAGCCTACTGGTAGAAATAATAGGTCTAATTTGGAATCCTGTTTTAAATTCTTTTCCTTTACCGGTACGTCTTGAAGATGCGTCGATCACGAAAAATAAAAGTCTTTCAAACCTTAGCTAGCTACGTATTGTAGTTAACTGGTAGATCGATATCCAACATTTACATTTGCCGGTATTATCGGACCGACTACCGGTAACTTGAAATACTAGCAATCGACTGTATAAAATGTAAAATGGAAAGACTGTAATGAAATATTTGATTGACTAGCTTTGCGTCTGGTATAATTAAAATGTAAATATAACAACAATACAAGAGTTTAATATGAATTACACTTAGGAGATTGCAGCATTTGAATGGATTTATTCCGGTAGACGTCTCTCGCCCACAATATTGTGAAATATAACACTGTGCAATGTACATTGTACAGTACATATCCAGGATTACAGTGTACTGGTAAATGGAGTAGAGTCGGTAGATCTACCGTTGTCGGATCATAATTCAGGATAACGTTACATCTTAAGCTTAACTGTAATAACCTGAAATTAATGGCCCACTATCTCGAATATATTCCTGAAATATTTCCATCAAATAAAGTATCCGGGATCCAGCGAGTTTAGATCGTGGTCGATATTTCTACACAGAGTCTACCCAGAGTTTACACTACAAGGCTAGCTACAAGCCATAGTGTACAATAAAAAAAACAATGAATTCAAGGGCACCTGCGTGGGCACAGTGGGCATTGCGCACAGTTTTGGGAATGAAAATTTGTAGGGACAATGTTCTAAAGGCGTTTCAAGTTTCAAAGTTAACCGGCCGCTCTGAGAAAGAATTTGCCAAATGCTAATACCAATACTAGACTAAAGCCAATACCAACACCAATAGCAATACCAATAGCAATACCAAATACTGGAATACTTGCAAGAGAAAATACTAAATTCCAAATCACAATCACAATCATAGCAATACACGATTGTAGTGTAGTCAAAACTCTTCAACACTTATTAATCTTGGCAAAGCATGCGTACAGTACTTCACTAAGTTCCCTTCGTTTACTGGCAAAGTATAGACTACTGTGTGTACCAAATGAAATCCAACAACCCTAATATTGAATCAATACTCGGGAGCCTAATCCAATAGAACGGGCTGTAACTTAGTAGACTCCCAGAAGTCCTAGCTATGCTGGCTGTAGTGCTTTATAGTTAGTGTACCTGAATAAGTATGGAAACGGGCTTTGAAATACAGAAATACAGAACTACTGTATGAAAAATGGTCCTGGAAAATTGCCTTGTTAGTCTATAGACCATTACTGAGTACGATTGATCTATCGAGATCTTTTTAGCATGCGTATTGTAGGTAGTATTTACTATGTAGTACTGTGATCAGTGATGTACTACCGGTAGTTGTCAAACCAGCTATAGCTAGGCTAGGCTAACTAGTAACAATATTTTTACAATCTATTAGATCTTATCAAATCCATCAAATCCGTCAAATCCGTCAAATCTGTCAAATCTGTCAAATGCAGCATGTTATCTAGTCTCTACTGGTGGTTAATAAAAAGAGCCGTCTAGGTCGGATCGATTTCTATATCAATATCGATTAGATCTACCGGTAATGAATTTCTGGTCAAGTCACGCCAGAATGGATATGTAGACTATATCTAATGTTAGTCTGGCTGCCAAGCAGTCACGGACTCACAGTCACAGTCACAATCACAGTCATAGTCTAATCTAATCTAGCTTATACCCTGGTATGTCGTGATTAGACTATCGTAACACTAGAGTTCCACTCAAAATCAGGCAAAATCAGGCAAAATCAGAACCAGTCAGAACCAGTCAGAACCAGTCAGAACCAGTCAGAACCAGTCAGAACCAGTCAGAACCAGTCAACTAGAAAACAAGAAACGAGAAAACAAGAAACGAGAAAACAAGAAAACAAGAAACGAGAAAACCCAATCTATATTCTTGTATACCCGCAAACTTGAAAAATGAAACTCCCAAAATACGAAATTTTAGCAAAAAAAAATGAGAGCAATTGTAAACTACTAAATACGTAGACTACTTATACTGTAGAGTCAGTGTAGACTACGCAGTGTAAGACGGGTTTACACGTTGAAAATGAAAATGAAAATGAAATAACGAATTCAAAAGCATAATAAATTAACAGCCCAAGAATCGCGTAATATCTTATCTTACTGGCAGATTAGAGTCTAGAGTCGAGAGTCTAGACATCTCCAGATCTACCGGTAGAGCTAGCAAAGCACATGTACAACACATGGTGGACACTGGGCATGCAGCTAGCAGCCTGAATTAAATTGAATTTAATTTTTTTCTAAGCTTTTCAATTGATCACGTATAAGGTAGCAAATGTTTAACTAGAGCTCTGTAGAGTGGCACGACTTTGCTAGTGTTTTCTAGTATTTTCTAGTACGATACAGATCTAAGCAGTCAATACCAATTCTTATCATTACGTAGACTACTTTCACTCACGGCAGTCTGTCTTTTAAAATCATGCCAGATATCATATGTATATACAGTTTTGGTCATCATAACAATGCGGTCCTCCTGGGACGTCCAAGTTAGTACAGACCCTTCATGTCAAGAGGAGAGAGAGGTTGAATGTAATATACAACTACAAGAAAGGAAAGAAAAAAAAAAAAAAAGAGAGAGAAAAAAGAAAAATAAATAAAATAAATATACAGCTCATGCTTTGGAATGCTTAACCCTCATGTGCCGGCTTAGAGCATCCATCCTGCTAAACGTTTTTGATGCATCACCACACATTTCGCACTTGAACATTTTGCGCACCGTAGCATGAATGGTGTCCTGATGACGTATCAGGTCATAGGGCCGCGAAAATACCTTGTTGCAGCTTTTCCCACTAGCCGGGTTCACAATGTCACATCTATGAGGCCCCGCATGTGATGCCAATGCCCGCTTTTTGGCTTTTTGACCTGTGTGGCTCGGGTGCGTGTCGTCTAGTTGGTGGTTATCGCCCGATGGGAGTCTTCTATGAGTATGCAAATATTCAGGGGATGGCGAAGACTGAGGAGAATCGCTCAGAAACGAGTCTTGAGGGGTGTAAGGAGTGGTCTCTCTTTCAAGTGTTGGCACAGGTTCGGCAACATGCTCGTCAACAAGCTCAGAAATATTCTCAGGTGCGTGCTCGGCAATGAGCTCCTCAACAGCCTGCGTTTCGGGTTGGGTGCCAAATGCCGTTAAACCAGGAACCTTGTCCGACCCGGGAGGTGCATATAAGTCGTCCTCCATATCAAAATCATCCTCAGAACTTGATATCAAAACCTCATCGTACTCGTAGTCATCATCTTCCTCGTCGTCGTCCAGAGTTTCAGGAGCCTCCAGTACCATGTCATCTTGTGCATTGGAAAACCCGCCAATGTAAAACTTTCCCAGATTTTGATATGCCATGGAAATTGCGTCGTCGTGGTGCAACAGGGGATCCTGTGGAGATACCGTCGGCGTGGGAAACAAGCTGTTGTAAAATGCAGAATCGCCTTGGAAAGCCGGCGAGTTGTAGTATGGTGACGATGATTTAAACGGGGCTTGGACAGGAATGCTGGGACCGTCTTCCATCACTGCGTCATTGTCGTTACATGGATTCGGAAGCACAGAGTCGAATAGAGTGGGGTTATTTGAAGATTGCTTTAGCGATGTTGTGTAGTCGTTGGTCCAATACAAGCTTGCATCAGGTTCCAGGTTTGGGAGCATTGAATCCAGTTGGAGCGAGGATTCTGTGACAGTAGATGGGAAACATACATCGACATAAGAGGAGGTCACAGCTTGGTCATAAGGTATGCTATTTAAACCAAAAGTCGCGATATTGCTGTCAGGCTCCTCCAAATATGGCCCGCTATCGTTAAAGTTGCTCATATCGAGAGAATCAGGAAATGCTCTAAGTGGCTGATTTGGGTGTTGAGACAACTGAGAATTTCGAAAAGAGTCGGTTGCATTCATATGAGAGCTCTGTGGATCCTGAGAGTCTTGCGTGTCCTCCGAGTCTGCGTAGGGTGGCAAAAATTGATGATTCAACGTGAGGTCGTGCGTATGATTTATAAGTGTAGCTAAGCTGTCCGAAGTAATTAGTAGTGCGGTTATTAAACGAGTCAGTCGATAGAACGAGTTGTCGTTTGATAAAGACACAGTTAAGCAATAGTAATTCAAGTACAGTAGAAAGCCGATAGAGTAGGTGAATTTAGAAAATATGAATAAGAAGAAAGATGAATGAAGAGAAAAAGGAAAAAGGAAAAAGGAAAAAGGAAGAGAAACGGAGAAGAGAGAATCTTTATAAATCGAAGGAAATAAGAGCCTCAAAATGCAGTAAAACGGAGCGAACGTCTTCTCCCAACCAAAATGCCTAATTTAGGTGATGGAGTGAGCCGCAACGGGCCAAAATGGGACAGGACCCAGCACAAACGTAACAACAATGCGCAATTTACGTGCGTTCTGACTAAGATTGTCACGTGAATATGACAAACCGTTGTTAGCATTACATTACACATGTTGCGTTCAATTGTTTAAATTCCGTGTGCGCGCGCTCTTATCGCGATATAAAAATTACGAGAATGACTAATTCAAAGCCATCGGACTGTTCGGGTTTGTTCGGGTTTGTTCGGGCTGTTCGGGTTGGACGGGTCATGGATTAGAAATCATCGTGGTACCGGACCCGAGTGTGTGCACATGAGTATATACTACTGTATATAGTATGCCGGTTAGCATTTAGTGTCAGCCGTACTACACATTAGTCTGAGATGAATTCTGATCTGGAGCCAAATCGATCAAAATCCTCATAGTACAGCACATGCTAAAAGTTCCATGCGTTTACTTTCTTCATGAGTTCTTGAGTTCTTCTTGAGTTCTTCTTGAGTTCTTTTTAAACGAGTAAAGGCCACTCTGTCAATTGAATAGAACTCTGTGCAAGTGCTTGGGAATTGTTAACTAGACTATTATTAGGCTTCTACTGTAATCATAGCAATTGAAGTGTGATCCTATGACCTATGACCTATGACTTATGACTTATTACTTATTACTTATGACCTAAACTTGTCAATTATATATTAGTCATTATTGTTATATATCTTATTAATGATTATGTAACTGGGGCAAAATAGCCGAAATAGCCGAAATAGAGCCCTTAGCTTCAGTCATTTCATCTAGGCTCCCCGCATACAAACACGAGCAGTTCAACCGTTAACTCAGCACCAGATCAGCTCAACTCTAGATTTACATCATCTGAAAACTATTTCTACCTAGGCTTGTCAATCTAGACTCTCATCACATAGTCTATACATAGAATAAAATGACCTCAGAAGGAAAGTCTGCGCAGCATTTCAGTGCAGAACATGCTGCTCTTTACGATAACGAGTTCAGCTTCGCTCTTGGAAAAGCCATTGCTAACCACTTTCTCTCGCTCAGTGGTGGGCTGACCCTCGATCAATGGAAGCACGCTCGTGTCTTGGACTTTGCATGTGGCACGGGCATCATAAGTCAGGTCAGTATCAGTGATATCGATATATATATATCGGTACAGCTCTCTTTATAACTGGCGCATGCTAACCTGCTTCCCTGTGTGTTTAGAATATAGCTGCTCATGTTAAAAGTGTGGTGGGCGTGGATATTGCCCAAGACATGCTCTCAATCTTTGATCACAAACGCGAGATTAAGGGCCCTAAGAACGCGCGTGGCTACTTGGTTAACATTTTCAACGACATTGAAGTTGAGCAGTCGCAATCGTCAGTTTCTGATTCAGAGGGCGGGGGCAGTGGATTGGATAACTTTGATGCAGCCGTGGCGTCACTTGCGTACCACCACATTGACGATATAGACGAGGCCAGTGCTGCGCTTTTCAAGAGATTGAAACCTCAGGCGTGGGCGCTTGTTGCTGATCTTGCCAAGGACATTAAGCCTGAAAACATTCCCAAGGGCTCATTTAATACTGAAATAGTTCCTCACCCTACTGGGTTTACGCCAGGTGAACTTGAGGCGACTTTGAAAAAGGCTGGGTTTGTGCAGGTCCAGTGTACTAGTTATACAGTGGAATTATGGGTTAACGACATGTACCTTGATCGGTTCGGAAAGCATCATGTTGTCTCGCGTGATGACGATAGCGATATCAAGATAGAAAAGGAATGGGGCGAGAGAACCGGAATACGGTACTACGATACTAAACAAGTCAATGGAGAGACGCGATATCTCATCAGGAAGAAGTTGCACTTTGCAGGGGGTCAACATCCTTAGACATGAGATCAATGCTGGCCATGGCCATTTGGCCTTGAGAGGGGGTCCGCCTACTTCCGCCTACTTTTAATAAGTTCATTATGCCATGGCCCATGTGGTCCATGTGGTTCTTGCTGATCTTGGTGCATTTTTGCAATGTTTAAAATGTTCACCATCGTAACAATTGAAAATAATAAAATAAAAAATACAACTAGGTCTACAGTAGCTCTATAGACTACATGGCATACACCGCGGTCTTGTGAACTTTGTTAATTAATTATTCTCACGATGTCTCTTTTATGGCTTCACCTTTATCCATTCTCAGACAAGAAACGAAAACTCAAAAATAAAATAAATAAGCCTTTCTTCGTCTGTTTATTTCCCTTTCTCCTAAGAATTCCCCCTTTCCTGTTCTCTTAGACACCTTTAGACACTTTTAGAACCTTCAAGCCTTGGTTCACAGATCCTCCTCCTGCTAAGATCCTGAGACCCTGAGACCCTGAGATTCCATACCTGCATTTGTAGAACTCCAGGCCTTCTTCCTGATAACCCAAAAACACCCAACATGTCATATTTATATCACGTCTACTCAATCAAATTCAAAAAACCTGACCGCCTGCCTACCGACACCATGATCTGTCAGGAAGGCCTACTACTAGCGCCCGCCTACATTTCACCCTCTAGCGACGACATCTACCTCCTCCAGTACCACGGAAACAAGCACAGCAACCCCAACAAGGTCCGCCCATCACGAATACACAACCGGTCGTCTGGCTGCAGCGGCGGAGTCTTTGGAACCTCCCCCGTCGACCCCCAACAAACAAACCTCTACACCACGATCCCATTCCCTATCCTCCACTTCCAGCTTATTGGCGTGTCGCACGACCTCCATGCATTCTGCCGTACCGCCAAAACGATTGCGAAATACAATGTGGGCGTGACTGTCGAGGCGCGCCAAAACTGGATGCGTGATACTATGGCGTCGGTGCTGAACCAGGGCATTTACAAAACTCTCGAAATGTATCATACTGAGATGAGAGAGGAGGAAATGCGCAAGATCAAGAGGAAACTGGCTGGCATTAATCGAAGAGTGTGTGCAGCAGCTACGACGACGACGACGGCCAATGCGAGTACGACGGCGGCGCAGACAACGACAACATCAATACCAAAACCGAAATCAAAGTCAAAGTCAATGCCAATGCCAATGCCAATGAAACAGACCATGAAACAGGCCATGATATCAATGCCTGCTCAGTCGTATACCGCAAAAGCAATAGCATAGCAATAACTTCGCACAGAAACAACTACCGACACAACTATTCACAGTCTAGCTAAAAAGGGTTGTTTGTAAACGAAAAGGTCGGCTCGGCGTGTAAACTAAAGCGAGGCAGCACAAAAACAACAGCAAAAACAGCAAACAACGGCATTACAACAACAACAATTACAACGATTACAAGATCAACCTAGCTAGGTTGAAGAATTCGTCTCAGTCTCAGCTGTTTTTGATAAATTTACTCAAAACGTTACCGGAATTGAGATTATCCTACAATTGATCGAACAAAAAAAAAAAAAAAATACCCATAGATAGAACTACGATATTGAAAAGAAAAAAAAACTGTTTTTCTTTTTTTTTTTTAAAGGTTATCGATCCGAACCGGTTTAAATTCTAAAAAACTATTTTCTTATCTAGAACTGGTCTAGAACTGGTCTAGAACTGGTAAATCTAGATATCAGAATCATTAGACTCCAGTTTGTGTGTGTTGCCAACTTGCCATATTGTTATATTCTACATCAATTAGACTACAGTAGCTACCAGCTAGTCTAGTCAGACAGGGTCCGGTGGTGTATACGTTGGTCAGTGGACCGGTACACTATTGATCTAGGCCTTAGGCTTGTCATGATATCAGGGCCTCTGTGGTCAGGCCACTGAGGCGCCGCCACTCTACTCAGGCTAACTCAGCTGCTCAACCCTTTCATGTGGTTTATTTAGTCTGCTATAGATTATTTGGTTCCTACCGGCCCATACCAGCATATGTAGCCGTACTAGGCTATAGTCTAGTGACTCTAGTCTATATCTTCTAGGCCATAGACTACGGTACTCAGTCACTACGTAGCTCGTAGTAACTTTGTACGTACTGTATGCTTGTAATCTACCAGATTTCTACTTAGACTACGGTACTTGAATAAGACCCTGAATAGTAGTGAATACAGCTGCAGTGTACGAATATGAATAGGAATTCAAAAAACAATCGCTAGCTACGTACCGGTATTAAAAATTAATAATAAATAAAACTACAGTACATCGGTAGACTAGCTAGATCTCGAGTCACTACGTAGACTAAATCAACAATTGATTGATTGATTCAATTTGATTGTGAACACACACCCGCTTAGTTGGACCGTCTATAGTCTAGACGAGCTAGTGCGCGCTTTCATCGAGTCTCATGGTATGGTCCACTAGGTCTAGTATCTAGCTAGCCTCCAGTGTATACCCGCACATGTACACCCTGATCACCCCCCC
>JAJMKT010000205.1:0-37546 GCA_030563985.1 Geotrichum restrictum
AAAAAAAAAAAAAAAAAAAAAAAAACGAAGTGGGTGGTTAGCGGCTTGAGCCAGGATTGAATGTTGCCCAAGAGCAAGTGAAATATTTTCACAATCGATAACTGTCGGTAGAGTTGCCATTGTATTGATAGGCGATGTTGCAGAACTGTGAGTTGTGAGGATGCAAAGTATGTGTACGGTATCTAAGATTCTAAGTACCGAATTTTAAAAAAAAGCATATATATATTAATGGATTGTTGTTCTTTAAGTACTCGAACAGAATCAAGTGCCATTCATAGAGAACGTACCATACGCAGTCGAGGCGACTCGAGGCAATTCGAATTAGCGAGAGCAGTGGGACGGATGCATTTGAAACGTGCAAACGTAGACCTAGAAACTTGAACGTCATAATTTGATTGCCAAGACAGATTTTTTCATGTAAATGGGCTTCTGACAATGATCACGCGTCGTGGACCTCTATATCTATTGTCGATAAGACTGTCAAATGACGCGTGTGGGTCGCGATTCTAGGCAATATTCGCACAGATTCATGAATATGGTAGACTACGTATAAATTTGTGTAAACTAGAGAAATGCTAACAGGTTTCCTATTTGGGGAGACGCATAATGGGCCAAAATCTTGTAACCTGCACTAGTTTGGAACACTCCCAAATGGGACCTAAACATCGAACTGACCTAGAAGCGTCGGCCACGGTTGATGGACTCTGATCTACCATAGATACGCCCTAACTCTAGCACAAAGTCAACCCCGGCGGAAGCTTTTTTAAGTTCTTGCTTATACTTACTTCTTCTTGTATTGTCATATGTTTACAGTAGACTAAAGGGGATCGATCTTGCAAAAGAACATAGTCGTCGTAGGATGTGGTGTAAATACAAAATAGGTCTCTTTGGATTAGTAAAGTAGTCAAGATACCCCTGTTGTTCTTTTGAGTTATACCGGTACTAAGAGCCAGCACACGGCATTAAAGGTTTACTCTACGGCCTCAAAATACAGTGTATTTGATTCTAGTCTTAGCACACATGAAGTCTACATGAGACCAAGATCTGGCAGTGTTTTTTTTTTTAAACAGAAGTGGTTTGGCCAATTTTAATATTATGTACTCAGTGTACCGTATATCTAAAGAAAATAGTAGAGTATACTAGACCTAGAGCCTACTCCATAACTTGACGTGCTACACCATTATACTGTGGTAAGCACTACCGCAGGAATCAATGCGTAGACCAGTTAGTCTAACTCTAGATTAGTTATCCCTCAGCGCTCTATATAAACTAGAGTCTAGAGTCTAGACTAGACTATAGTCTACGTAATGGCTCGGAGCCTCGGACCGCTCGATAGTATACACGTTGGCATTTGTAACCGTGCACGCAGCAAAGGCCACAACGGTGAGAGATCTGCAAATACATGCCCTTATCAGTGACACTCGTGTGCATAATTTGCGTACCGGTAAGTAATTGCTTTTTATATTGCAGTACTGTACGTACAACAGTTACTACAACTGTCTAGACTAGACTACGACATGTACAGTATTTAATTATGTAATAAGCGAGGAAATTTACATCACGTGATTATTGAAAATTAATTAAGGTTAAAGTTAATACGCATTTACTGTATAAGTCTAGTGAAATTGTTGGCTGTCATAATTGACCTATGAAAAGTCGAGCTGCAGCTGAGACAATTGGGCGCCATGACAAACTTCCTGTAACGGTGTTTTATGGCATCTTCTCCACATGCAAATAGTACGTACATTGAAATGAGGCCCTACGTATAGAGCTCAGGATTCGAGTCATTCAGAATTAACGACCCTAGGCTTGAGCTCTCTGCCAGATCTCGAGTCTCTGGCGCTCTCTGACTTCAATAATCATGATCAGTGCTTACTACAGTAGACCTACTGTAAGTATTATAACGTTCTTTTTGCTGAAATCGTGAGCTATTTTTGTTAGGCCTAGGCTACTGTAATTGAAATTTGAATTTGAATTTTGGTAGCATCACATAATTCATTACGAATCAAGATTACCAAACCCAGGTCCCTTTACTTTTGCTTGAAAATTACTTCATTTCCACCTTCTCCCTTGACTTTTCCGCACTACTTCACCACCTATTCTCACCCCTTCAAACCCCTTCTAACCCCATCTTACTCCTTCGTCCCTGCTTTAGCTCGACTGTCTTCCTAGCACTTTGTTGGCTATTTATCCCAATCCCTACTTTATTTCCTGGAGTTGGACGATCTCCAGCGATCTTTTACTCCCTACATCCAACCACCCAACGTCGTCTACAGCATACCTACGCTTTTAGAAAGCCCTACCGAGCCTCTTCATCACCGCCATAACCTTTCTCCACGCCCTCACTCCACACATGTCCTTAATAGCATGAGATCCATTCAAATAGGCATCCGACTGCAGTTGATTCTGTATGTCGTCCTGATTCTTTTCTTATCCCTTGTCATTCTGGCTATTACTACTGTAAGTTTTTCTTAGCGTTTTTAGTACCCTCTAACTCCACAGGCTGTTTACAATTCTCATTTCGTTCTTTCCCTCCGCGCAGAAAGTCTCACCGTCATTGCTACTTTAAAAGCATCCCAGGTGGTCCAAGCGCTCGCCACCTTATATTACCAGGGATATCTCATTTCGACAAGAGATCAAGTAGGCCTTGCACTGACGCGATACAGAGCAGGCAACACCTCTGAGGAAAACTGGTCTGAAGTTTCTACTTATTTTAATTCCACCTTCGGCGCGTCCCAGTCCATAATTGCCGCTAGTCTTTACGACCTTTCTGGTGTACAGGCATTCTCAACCGCAAGTAATTCCACCCTGCAATTTGATGAAGGCTTATTTCCAGCAAGCAACGGGCAGAACTACACAAATGAAGACTCTGTGACTTTAGCAGGGCCTTTATTCAACCACTATGATTCAACGTATATTATGTCTCTCACATTTCCAGTTAAAAGCAACACCACCATATTCGTCGACTCAAAAGTAGCTGGATACATTTCTTTGGTCTTTCAAACTAAAGTTTTTAGAATCATCATCAACGACACTACGGGTCTCAACGAAGATGGAAGCATGTATCTTGTTTCTGCTCAAAACGAAACGACCAACGGCGTAGAAGAAGCCATCGTCCAGTTACTACTTCCGAAAACAAATAGTAATGCTACCCACGAACTGACATCGGTGCCCTTGGCAAAAATGCCAATCGTAGAACTTGCCCTCGCAAATCACGATCCTTCCTCCATGTTTAACTCGCGCATCTTTGGCGACACAAAAAAGGCCGTAGGATACGCTTTCATCGATGCATATTCTTCCAATTGGGTAGTCATGATTTCAGAACCCAATTCAACAGTATATGCTCCTATTCACAAGCTACGCAATATTACTCTAATTTATGGGTTTTCAGTCATGGTGATATGTACACTGGTAATTGTCTTTTTTGTCAACTTTGGAGTTCAACCAATTTACCGTCTCAAACAGGCAGCTGAACAGACCACGCTCTCTTTTCATGGGAATGATAGCAACGATAAGCAAGACGCTACGCCACCCGAAGAGAAGATTCCTATAAAAAATCGCATCCTCTTTTGGAAGCAGCAACCAGCTTCGCAAAAATCCATTCCTTCCATGAAATTAACACCGTTACCTTCAGTTATTGATATCCAAGTAGGGGCCGACGATAGCCCGTCAACATCACCAGAGACCGCCGTTCATATGTCAAGTTCATCGAGGGAAGACATGCAGAGCACTCAACCTACGGTATGGACTCATGATGCAAGCGTGACCGATCCAGATCTAGAGCCCGAGCCTGAGCTGACGCTAGAGAAATCAGTTGACCCCACTTCTGCACAATCACCCCAGATGTTAGTTCCTACTCGCGTCAAAATTCGCGAGTTCAAATATTTTACTGATGAGCTAGTTTCGCTGCAGTATTCCTTCAATCGAATGGCCGACGAACTCGAAAAGCGGTACACCCATCTTGAAGATATGGTACGTGACCGCACTAAGGAACTGGAAGCTGCCAAGGTCCAGGCCGAGAACGCCAACGAGGCTAAATCGCTTTTCATTGCCAACATTACACATGAGCTACGAACACCGCTGAATGGAATTCTGGGAATGACTGCAGTCTCTTTAACAGAAAATGATCCTACGAAGGTCAAGCGGTCACTCCAACTTATTAGCAAATCTGGTCTATTATTGCTGCATTTGCTCAACGACCTTTTGACGTTTAGCAAGAACCAAATCGGCAACATTTTGATTGAAGAAAAGGAGTTTGTGATTGATGAAATTACTTCGCAGTTGTCCAGCGTGTTTTCAAAACAAGCTCGCGAAGAAAATATCTCGGTCGAGTATGGTGTATCGCCCATCCTGGGGCATATGGTTTTATTTGGTGACAGTGGTCGCATTCTCCATGTGTTGCTAAACTTAATGTCCAACTGCATTAAATTTTCACCAAAAGGCAGCAGAATTGAAGTTCGTGTAAAGATCCTTGATCACGAATCAGATGAAAACAGCAGCGGTATGCTATCGGTTTTGAGTAATTTAGCTGTTGTGGCTGCTTCTGAGCAAGATCCGATCCACGATTTAAGTCCATCTGTGTCACCTACGTCAGAACACAAAGTCTCTCCACCCTCAAATGTTTTTAATTATTCTAGCGACTCGCTTAGCTTGTCACCTAGAGCGTCATTTGTTGATCGCCAGAAGTCCAACACCAGTTCACATCCAATCTCACAGAACCAATCTAACTCTTCGCGCCCGTCTGGTATGGTACTAGACGATCCTTGTCCGTGCGTGATTCGCTTTGAAGTCGAAGATGAGGGTCCGGGTGTTGACCCTTACCGCATTGAACATCTCTTTGAACCATTTGTACAAGGCGACCAAGCCCTATCGCGGCGCCATGGTGGTGCTGGATTGGGTTTGTCAATTTGCAAACAGCTTGTTAGTCTAATGGGCGGCACAATTGTCCTCAGAAACTCTACACGTACAGGGGGTCTGATTGTCACCATGGACCTACCTCTAAAACAAACTCGAAAACTTTCTGATTCTCAAGCATTTGATTACCAGCGTGTAGCGCGCCATACAAGCGGAGTGTCTTCTCGCAGCTCTCTTGTCGAAGCTGGCAACGGATCATCTCGTCGGCCATCAGCATCAATGACTGCACCTCCAGCTAAGACGTCGTCATCCAAGCCGACAAACAATCAGCCAACGTACTTTGAGCTTAAGCCGAGCCGCCCGAAAGCAGTATCACGTAATACAGAGACGACGTTGCGACCGAGAGTTCCGACACCAAGCACTATTACGGCTCGTTCTCCAGGGAGTCCGGGAAGTACCGAGGCCAAGCCATATATTCTGGTTGCTGAGGACAACATCATTAACCAAGAAATTATGAAGCGGATGCTAGGTCTTGAGGGGATCCGTGACGTTGAGCTAGCTGTAAATGGCGAGCAAGCTGTGGCGAAGGTTGAAGATGCAATTCGTCGGGGCGTCCACTATGATATTGTATTCATGGATATTCAAATGCCTTACATGGACGGGTTACAAGCAACGAAAGTGATCCGTACGCAACTCGGGTACACTTATCCTGTTGTGGCCCTTACTGCGTTTGCGGATGAAGAAAACGCGCAGCAGTGTACTGAGGCAGGTATGGATAGTTTCTTGGAGAAGCCTATAATGAGAGGCAGTCTGAGGGATATATTGGAAGAGTATTGTGGTGAGTGGGCCTTGATGTCGCCGCAGAATGGAACCTTTGAAACCTCTTTAGGAACCCCTACTACTTCTTAGTCAGTGAGCATATGCAAAAGTTGACTGCAATAACTGGGCATGATACCGGTTCTTCTAGAGCTCTCAACAAGCATCAATCGAACTACTAAATCAATAGGTCGCAAGCGATTGGCGTCTCCTCAAAAATTAAAACATGAAAAAGAAAAAAAGAAAAAACTCCCCCGCATACCGACTACTCAACAACATTTTGATTTTATTTTAACTTGCCGCATGACGCCGTTTCCGCATAATGATTTGTGATTCAAGGATCCATTCATTCTTATACTAATTATTTTGCTTTTTTTTTATTCTTTGAGAAGTATGTGCCACCAGCTAGCCAGTTCTTGATACTGTCAGTTCGGATCCTACTGGGATTGAGCATCTACAGAAGAAAGTTATCAGGCGGGTTGGCTCGCTTTTCACAACATTTTATTTATTCTTCTTTTTTTATTCTTTTTTTGTTCTTGTTTCTATTTATTTTATCCTTTGCTTCATTTCTAATGCCCCCATGTTTATTTCGTTTCTTCTTGCTCTCTTTTTTCTATAAGTTTGAATTGAACTTGCATTTTGTAAGATTATAATCGATCTTAATTGTTTGTAAAGTGTGGTAAGTTAACTTTTTGTGACACACTTACCCTTTTGAATATGGATTGTGCACAATCAACGATATCTGTTCGGAGATCAGTGCCGGTTTGAAGGAAGGTTAAACTGATGTCCTATGCGCAGGCAGGAAGTCACGATGTACTCGAAAGATAAACACAGTCTAAGTGAATTGAACTAATATACAATTGGACTAAACACAGGTTTCTAATGAACTCGTTGTTCGTTTGAAAGTGTTCGAGTTTTCTGTACGTTAGTTAATTAGCTACGATATGTGTTCCGTGAGTTCAAAAGACTATGAGAATGAGGTAAGGCTTAATAACGTTTGCTGTGTTTACTATTAACACTCTTCCAATGCATTATCGCATTATCATGAGGTGAAGCAGCCTCAGAGTTGACTGTTCTTGATATCTATTTTCTTCTTAAACCACTCCATTAAAAGACTTCAGGCACTTAAATAACACTTGAAACTTAGCACCTAAGACATAAATTTATAGCAGTCTTATTTAGGGCTGAGCCCTAGTGGACCCACATGTACACTTTTCAGTACGAATATTACTCTAACAACACAATATTGTAGCTTACATAAGAACACAAGAATTAAGCATCAGCATGACCTAAGCTCTGCCACCTATGCTTACCAACCACCAAATATCAGTCTGGCCTTAATCGCTTAGTCACCCCCCCAATCCGAACTCATTCATTTTTTTTTTTTCGCTCTCTCCGTTTTTTCCTCTCCTCTCTTTTCTTCAGATTTGTCACCGCCAAACGTTCGATAACCAGACAAAAGGTCACATCCTCACAAAATGCAGATTTTCGTCAAGACCCTGACCGGAAAGAGTATGTAATAGTCATTTGCTTGTGCTTGTTTTGTTCTGAAAATGCGTTCTGGAGAAGTCCTTTTTTTATTATAATTTCCCTGGAGGTTTGAGGGCTTCAATGGTGATCATGATTTGTAGTTGAATTTTGTTGGTGTAGACTAACTAACCATTTTTTCTCTTTTGATAGCCATCACCCTCGAGGTTGAGTCTTCCGACACCATCGACAATGTCAAGTCCAAGATCCAGGACAAGGAGGGAATTCCCCCAGATCAACAGCGTCTCATCTTCGCCGGCAAGCAGCTCGAGGATGGACGCACTCTTTCTGACTACAACATCCAGAAGGAGTCTACTCTGCACTTGGTGCTTCGTCTCCGTGGTGGAATCATTGAGCCCTCTTTGAAGGCCCTTGCTTCCAAGTACAACTGTGAGAAGTCCATTTGCCGTGTATGCTACGCCCGTCTTCCTCCTCGTGCTACCAACTGCAGAAAGAGAAAGTGCGGTCACTCCAACCAGCTCCGCCCTAAGAAGAAGCTAAAGTAAACAGTTTCACTTCCCTCTTGTACGTCTTCCTTCTTTTGTTTGTCGAGTTATAATAATCTTATATTTCTTCATATTCAAAATACTGTTTGTTTGAGATAGATTGTAACCCGTACCCATTGTCTTTTGTTTGACTTTAGTAGGTGCCTTCAGTAGGTGCCTTTACCAGGTGCCTTTACCAGGTGCCTTTACCAGGTGCCGTATTCATACTTGAAGCCTTTTCTCAAGGCCTTGTTCACGAGTCATTGGCGACTACTCGAAAGCGCTGCAAAAGCCTTTGTCCTTGTCGTTGAACCCGACTATTCTCTTGTGTCCTGCCATACGCGATTTCCCTGTGAAAACTAACTTCCATTTTTCTTCTACTTGTAATCCCCATCTTCGCGTAATTCTCTCCGCCAGCAACGCGCGTCTTCTTATTTCTTCAGTTACAGCAGTAGCTCTCGACATGGCCACAATTAACATGCAGTTACCACAGGTCTGCCAGGCCACTTACTCCTTGGTAAGCTCGCGCGCGCGTTCTGTCACGTCTTAACGTCTCTTGCGTTGATTTTCCTTACATTTCTAACGCCTTTAGGTCCCCGTCTACGAATATCTCATTTCCGACGTCGCAGTGATGCGTCGCAAAAACGACAACTGGGTCAACGCTACGCATATCCTGAAGGTCGCCAACTTTGATAAAGCGCAAAGGACTAAGATTCTTGAAAAGGAAATACAGAATGGCGTTCATGAAAAGATCCAAGGTGGGTATGGCAAGTATCAGGGGACATGGGTCCCGTTGCAAGTTGCTCGCGACTTGGCTACGCAATATCACGTCGATGATATCTTACTCCCGCTGTTTGACTTCAGAGAGTCGCCAACTACGCCGCCCCCGCCTGTTAAGCGCGTGTCGCATTCAAAAGCCAAGTCTGCTGCAGCTTCACAATCCCATTCAGCCGCACTCACGCTAAAGAATGGCAATATCAGGACGTCTGCTAGCATGACCAGTGCCAGTCTTGCATCACCTGCTGGCTTTTTGAAAAAGCAGTCAACTAAGAAAGCGACAAAATTGGCTACATTTCCTACGGAGTCCAAGCCCAAGCCGCCTATTAAACGTGGCCGGGGTCGGCCCTCAAATGTAGCAAAGGCTGTAGCAGCAGCTGCTCAGACCCCTGCAGCTTCTCCCGCCAAAAAGCGAAAACTTAACGATTCGCCTACTCCCCACAAACAGTTTGACGATTCAATGAATCTGAGTGGGGACTCTGCCTCGGTATCGTCTCGATCATCTTCGCCTAGTGATTCCTTATCTGATCTTGACGTACCTGAACATCCTACGCCGCGCCGACTAGGCGTTCGAACAGTAATCACCGACACCCCGACGTTTAAAAAAAGAAAGACCTCTGCTCACCCGTCGTCTAGCGGCACCGTGTCCCTGGATTTGGCCTTGAATAGCAGCTCTTATGAAGATAATAACATCAAATCTAGCAATAACTCGCTCATTTGCGACAATGAGCTCGTTGCTGCGCAGTACGGGAGCAAACTACTAGACTACTTCATGTCGCAAGAGGACGACGAGATCCCGGACTATTTGATTCACCCGCCAGAGGGGTTCAACATTAACCATATAATCGATGACGAGGGCCACACAGCGTTTCATTGGGCTTGCTCCATGGGCAACCTCAAGATCATCGTTGCACTGCTCAATGCTGGAGCCAACATCCATGCTGTCAATTTGTTGAAACAAACACCGCTCATGCGTGCCGTCATGTTCACCAATAGCTACGACTTGAGATCATTTTCAAAAATCGTGGATCTTTTAAAAGAATCAATATTTGACCGAGATATCCAACAACGCACCGCCCTCCATCATATCACCGATTCTACTGCCCCCCGGTCCAAGCTATCATCTACAAGGTATTACACTGAAATATTTTTATCCAAATTGTCTGAACTGGAACCCATGAACGTCATTGAACAATATGTAAATGGCCAAGATGTGCAAGGCGACACTGCACTACATATTGCTGCACGTAATGAAGCTCGCAAGTGCGTAAAAGTGCTTCAAAGTTATCACGCCTCCCCTACGATACTTAACAAAACAGGACACACGGCTCAAGGCTATTTGGCCGAAAATGAAGCTGCTCATTCGGTCGCTACACCCGTAGCAGCGCCACCAGAAGCACCTGCCATATCATTCTCTGGATACCCGCAATACCAATATGCGGGCAGCGGTGATAAGGGAAAACAGAACCTATCACCCACACGCGCTTTCACTCATGCTTATTCATTAGATCCGGCTAGTACTCCGGCAGGCCCGAGCGGGGTTAATGGAGGAGGATCAGGCGGAGGGGGCTTTTTGACACCGGCAAGCAGACCTCCTTACGATACTTCTCACCTGTATGACAGAACAGGCGGGGACAAGCCCACCGAGCACACTAGCGAAACAGGGGCCGGTATCTTGACGAAATATCTTCCACTTGTGGCCGAAAAGCTGGAGCATCTTGCAAGCATTTACGATTCACAAATCTTGGACCGGAAGAATGACTACGAACAGGTGCGACAGCTGGTCAGCAATGTGAAGGAAGATGTGAAGACATCCAGCATGCAGTTGCGGCAACAGATTGAGGAGCATGGAGATGAAACTGAGGCCAGAGCTAATGGAAAACAGGCTGCGGGTCTTGTTACGCAACGAATTGCTGAGCTCCGGAAAGTGGTGGATAGGTCGCAGGCTAGAGATTTGGCGCAGCTGGTTAAAGCGGAAGAGGCTAAGGCTTTGCCAGAGTATCAGCAGGAATTGGAACGCCGCAACTCTTCAGAGCAGCAGCAGCAGCGACGCATGGGTGCAACTAGGACGGACTCGACGGCCACAATTGAAGACGGGGACGACCCAAATAGGCCCACAGCGTCGGCCATGCTTACTACGACTACGACAACTACGACTGCGGATCGCGATACCACTACCAGCACCATTACCACAATGAAAGTGATGGGATTGACCGAAGACGGTGAAGTTGGCGCTCTAGCACTAGAGTTGTTTGATTTACAACGAAGACGGCGTGAGCATGTCACAGAAATCCTTGATTTGTGGAGTACAGCCGGTGTTGGAAAAAAAATGTATCAGTATCGTAGGTTGGTTGCAATGGCATGTGGAGTGAAGGTGGATGAAATTGATGGATTATTGGGTGAGATTGAGCAGGTACTGAGTGAAGTTCCGAAATGAAAAAAATGTCGACAATAGAGTATACAGCTGGTTGTCACAATACAGTACTGGTAAAACAAAAAGGGAAACAAAAAAGGGAAACAAAAAAAGGGAAACAAAAAGGGAGACAAAAAAACAAAAACGATGGGTGTGTTCGGTATAGATAAGTTACAGGAAAATTACGGTATATATTTTATTTATGAAAATTTTATGAGAGAAAAAAGGTACGGAAATCATGACTTGCTCTAATCGATAGAATATCTAAGTAGATTCTACAATAAAGTATACATACTATACACTCTGAGTAGACTGTATTTGGATTTGTCCAAGATCTACCGGTAGACGATCGTCGTCGACCCTTGTGAGAAAACCTAAATAGGAAATCATGTATCACAAACTCGTACAATAGAGTCTACGTAATTATGGCCAATTAATATCTCCAACATGTTGGTCCACAGGACTCCACTATATTTAAAAAATTATATACCAGTAGGCCTATTTGATCAATAGCAAAAGAGTTGTACGAAACAACACTAAAAGAAAAATTCATGGACCCTTAGCGAATTCGAAACCATATACACACGCACCCATGATAATGATCACAAGTTTAAATGTACGTACATATGTGCACCAGACACAAGCCTAGATAGATCTGACGTACGTCTCGACAAATGACTTTATCTTCGGATCCCCTCACAAAGTACTGTACCGACTGTATTTCCTGTCAAATCTCGAGTCAGAGCAATATTATAGGTAGTCTAAAATTTACTGGCAATTTCATCCAATTAAAAAAAACTCAACTTGACTCATCGACCACGTCCAAGTCCACTTCCGCCTCCACATCAACCTGCCTAACCCTCTCCTCATAAAGCTCTCCAAATAACCGTAACCGATATATGCACGTAAAGTCGACATGCCCCCAATTGCTTTCAAACTTGAATACGACGCGCGAGGTAGCGAGCCCGAGTCGCTTGATGTACTCTGGAATAGGAAACACTTGGAATTCGTCGCCGTTGAAAACGTCGTATTCAAGGGTCATGATTTTGGCGTAGGATTGAGTTAGTGACGGGTCGGCGTGGATTTGCGATTCAAGCTCTAAGTCAGTTTTTTCTGGATCCGATTGTGGTTTTGATTGAAGTCTGGCCGACTCTAGCCCTAACTCTAGCCCTGGTTCAGTAGCAGTTTCTACTTCACTTTCACTTTCTGTACCGATTTGAACATCAATCTTCGACAACTTTTTCTCGTCCTGCTCGCCTACCAGCTTCCGGATTTTGCTTCTCAACTCCGCATCCCCAACATACGCATACACGCTCAAAACGCGAGGAGCCGATTTCGGGTTCGGACTTTGATCCGCCCGAACATGCACAACACCCACATCCGACAAACTAACTTTACGTCCCAAATCTATTCCAATCTGGCCCTTTGCCCCATTAAACGGCCAACAAGCCCCCAACTTCATGTCGCTACTAAAAGCAGTCACGGGCCGGTTCACTTTCATGCGCCCAAATCCAAGGGACCCGAGCAACTTGTGGGATACTCGGTCTCGGAATGCCAGACCGTCGCGCCAGTCGTAGGACCCAGATGTTAGTTGTGGAATTACTTTGGCGCCGGTGGCAGGGTCTGCAAAATCAGGTTTGGAGATTGTGTGCGAAATGTAGCGTTGGAGAGATTGTTTTACGAGGTAGCTGAGAGCTGCCTCGGTAGCTGTAGCTGTCCCGTTTTCGAAAATGACTGTTTCGGGAAGCGCCTCGGCAAGTTGTGATTGGTGTACAAAGGCATTCATGTCATTGTGAATCCGTTTATCGAGCGTATCTAGTTGTTTCATGGTTTCTTTTCGGAGGCTTTCGAGCTGCACGCGCATCATTTCTTTAAAGACATCTTTTGATACAACTGCCAAATTTTCTAATTTCTTTGGTTGCACGTTATTTAGGTATTCTTTCATGTATTCTTCAATGAATTTTTGGTTTTGCAACATAAACCCTTCTTTGGACTGAGATTGTTGTTCATTTTCAGGAATAACCTGAGATAGCTGAGCTGACATATATTTCCAAAACTCTGGCACAGCAGTTATGCTTCCAGTTTCAGTGTCGAATTGGACAACCAAGCGTGAAGGCAGATACTTGTCTAGAATTTCAACCACTGACTGCTCTACAAGCTTTGCTTCTTCTAGGTCTTTAACACGGCTTTCCAATGATCCAATTTGCTTGCTCGCTTGCTCTATAGACTCGTTGATTTTTTCAATTGGCACAGAGTTGGCTAGATTTTGTATAGCCGTAATTCGGTCTTTGCGTTCGCTCATAAGAGATTCACTAGTATCTGCCACTTTTTCTTCAAGACCTGCAGCCCAGCTTGACGCTGCATTAGAAGAGTCACGAAGACTGCTGATGCTATCCAGTATATTCTTGATTTGAGATTCAATGTTCAGAATAGCCTCGCTTGCACCCAAAGGAGCGGCTGATTGCTTTGCACGCAAGGATAATTCAAACTCTACTTGCGCTAGCCGTTGAACTAGATCAGATATTTCATACGCCCCATCACTCACTGCCGGTGCTCCATGTTTTAATCCAGTATTTAAATACAGTTGGGGCCAATATGGGACCATGATATAAGCGAAAGCAATTAAGAGGAGACCTGATATTGCGGCACGAATTATGGAGCCTCCATGAGGCAACAGTGATAAAAGGTATTGAGGTAAGAATAGTAGAATTTTGAAGAATCCTTTTACGCAGCGAACGGGGAAAAAGTCTCTTTGGCACTCCGAATTCAGGTGTTTCACATCTATGATGGCTTCTTTGAGGTATTTTTCCTTGTCCTCCTCGTCGCTTTCGCTACATTCAGATTCAATCTCCTCATGTTCAGGGTCATAGTCTTCATCAAACTCGCCGCTATCGCCATCATCTATTATTGTATGTTTCGTGGTCGATCCTGTATCTGCCAAACGCGCAAAACCGCGGTACCCTTGTAGGCTGTTCTTATTATCAGGAATGTTGTCTGGAACCTTGTAGCTTGCAATTCTTTCGTACTCCTGCTGCAAGTCTTCCACATCTGAAGAAACCAATTCAATCACTTCATGCTGCGTTTCTGGGGATGCAGTCTTATAAGATTGAAATAGCCTATTTTGGCCAGTCACAAATCCGTACGTCGTAGATTCATTTTGAGCATGATTTCGAGCATTACTGGAATGAGCACCATTTGCACCATTTATGGTACGCGGTATCGACGGAGGAGGAATATCGGGTCGCGAAATAGACGCTAAGCAGTAAAAGTTAGGATTCGTAACATACAAGATAGCTAAAGCTGAATTCTCAAAAAAAAACCTTACATTGCGTTACTTTGGACTCAAGCTGTGCACGATCCATCCTGAACGATCTAAGCTGTCTGAATGGAGAGATATTATGATGAAGATTAGCTTGCTCAGCATGATTTCCTGCAGACCTAATTTCGGCAGCTGAGGCAACAGGTTTTTGATTTGAGTGAGCTCTAGGAGGGCTGGCCATTGATTCTGTAATAGCATCGGCTATGCGGCGGTCATCGATAGAATTCGATAGTGATATGGCGTTTGGGTCTATATTGGTGTCCCTAGCACGGGTGACTCTGCGAATAGGATACGACGGTTGGTCCCCTGGAGGTCCATGAACTTTGGTATGAGTGTGTTTGGTTCTGTGCGTTCCAACTGGCGTATTTGAGAACATTCCCTCGCTGTTTCGTCATCAGAGGGAGCGTGAAAAGATTAGCTGTTGAGGAGGTCGGATATATCCAAGAAAAAAGAGCAGTACGATCCACTTGAGGCCTTTGTCACAAGATTTAAACCAAAATTAGCTGCTGTTAGAGGTATGGTTATGGGGTGAAAGGACTTGAATGAGGACTGATATGGGGAGTACCAGTATTTGTTTTCATCTCGAAACAACAGGGTAAGGGCACACAAACATCGAATTTATCGACATCGTGAGATTACACACAATTATCATCATTATTTCTTGTATGGTATGTAAAACAATCGCGTTCTCTGTATAGCTACCAAGGCACAGTATTTCATCTACTCGTAATATTTATTTTTCGTATTCTCATAATTGTGTGAAGTGATGTTCACTATGGTTTCACCTCCGGGGTTATCACCATGCTTTCCATGGCATGTTGGAGCTCTTCAGCCTTTTCCCACGGAATAGTAAGTTCAGGAGCCAACTCCTTCTCAGGCACTTCGTAGTACACTGGGCTTTCAGGCTCAGGTGGGGTTGCTACGTCGCCTGAAAAGTTAACTTGCCCTCTGGCACGCCCAAAGTCCAGCTCCGACGTTCGAATAGGCATGCCAAATACACCGTTAACAAGACCACCCTCTTCACTTGCCTCGTAAGTCGCCAAGATTACATGGCGGTCAGTATGTAGAAACGGATAAGGAAGGCACGTTTCCATTTCGTAAAAGGATAACGGCTCAACGTTTCCTTGAGAGGCCAAAGATCTGTACACCGGTTTCTTGGCTTCATGGACTTGAACTGGCTTAGGCTGACAGTCATCTGCAGTGACCGAAAAAATTGGCAATAAATATGTCTCGGCAATTGGTGAGCTGGGAAGGTCATATTTCCAGGAACAACTGCCGCTGGCTACATCGACAACAACAATCTCGCCTTCCCGCAGCATGGCGATTTTATTTTGTTTGACGTAATGGACAGAATTTTCCGTTGCAATTGACGCCTGGGATAGCTTCCGAGCAGGAGATAATGTCTCTTCACGGAAACTTCCAAATTCACTTTCATTGCCAATGGCATCCGGAATCATGCACATGCTTGAAACATTCCATCCTGAAAGCTTCCACATTTTACTGGAGTTGGGAATCACCCCGGACTGCCCTGCTACCGCCAATGTGCCAATCTGGCTTTCATAAGTGTTCCATGGCTGACGTTCAAACCAGTGCACACTTCCCTTGTCACTTGTGATTATACCAAGACCCCCCTTTGAATCCCATTCTACATGAGAAACCTTCGCGGGGGTCTTACCCCTAACGTATTTGCCTGATAGACTTACTTGCCGGGGAACAAATGACAAGTCAAAAGTGAATACGTTTTCTCCCTTAGCAGAAACTGTAGCTAGCACCGAGTCATAAGGGGAAAGAGAAAGAAATGATAAGCCTTGAGGAGACAAAAAAGTTGAGACAGTAATTTGAGTTTCCAAGTCAATAATTTGAATAGGCTGGGACCTGTGCTGAGTTGAAAAGAAGCTGCTGAGAGCAGCAGGAAGAGACGACATTGTAGGGGTATTAGCAGACCCAACTCGCCCAGATGCATCTAAATTGAATGTGTTTGAGCCCACAAAAATTACATTATTACCTGTTCTCTTGGCCTGGTGGGAGTTTGTTGAAGCCGCCTGCGAATCTTTAGCCAGATAGTGCCGGAGACCCGCTACACTGGCATCTGAAAGAGATTTGAGTGAGGATGCAGTTGTGCTTGAAATGTTTTCTAGAATTCTATCTAGTAGCAAGCCAGGGGGTGGGAGCTTGACTGGGGTATACGCCGTTTGGGACGTAATCTGCGTAGGTGAGTAGACGAGCCAACGACCACACAAATCAAAAAGAGGAAGTCCCTCAGCGTTGAGAGCAGTCTCAAGCCCAGAAAGTGCCATAGGATTGAAGTCAGGAACAGAAAAAAGCGTTACCGCACCAGCTTTGGTGATAACGGCTATGCATTTCTCTGTGTGACGAGTATAAATGCTATAAGGCCCAGGACCCGACGACGCGGGAGGCAAGACTAGAGTTTGAACAAAACTGGGCTTCTTGTTCAATTGATGGACTTCTAGGTGAATATCGTTTCGCTTGACGACTTGGAGAAGGACGTAGTTCAAAGAGTTGTGCTGGGATTTATGACACGACATGGGTTCTTCTCCAGTTTCTTCGTCCGATAAAGACCCGTCAGAATATTCAGGCCCATCAGACTCTTCGGAATCGTCAGACTCTACATGGTCCAGGATATTCCCTTCATAGTTGATGAAATGAGCAGATATGATTTTACCATTAACCCCAAAGGTAGAGCCTACGATACAGTACGCGCCTCCAGTAACAACGTGAGACGAAAACTCCCAAAGTTGGGCGCATGTAGGATAGGCAATTAGAAATGTACCATCGTGCGAGGAAAGCTCAATGGTAGGCTTCGCGTAATAATGAGAAGGGTCGGCCGAAGCAATTGCGATAGGAGAGGAGGATACAGGGGCAGGGGAGGAAGGGCCGCCAAGGAATTGATGCTTTCCCAAGAGTCCACCTGAGGGGAAAATCCTGCTTTTAGTCCAGCGGGTGGCAGCTAGCAAGAAATCCTTCTCATGGAACGAAATTGCTCTATGAACGCGAGTTAGCAAGAAACATGATTAGAGCCATCATAGGGGCAGTAACTTACGATTTGAAGATCTTAGTAGAATCATTTGGAAAAGAAGGAGGCATTGAGACGAAAGAATGAGTAGTGAGAGTTGGTGGATAAGTGTAAAGTAGGTGGAAGGTAGAAGGGGGTAAAATGCTGGTGTTGTGGGCGTCGCGATAGAGGAGAGAGGCAAAGAGATAAGAAGTTGAAGCTTGGTTTTAAGTGGGCACAGGCGTCGATTGATCGATGACTCAAAAACAACCAGGGACACTTCAAACACTTGGGGAGCTTAGAAGGGCCGGTTGATGGGAGATAATATGAGGAAAGAAGAGAATATGAGAGCGCTGTTTGGGAAATAGTTGAAGGTTTAAATAGTTGGTTCAGATAAAAGCAAAAAAACTAAAATTCCGTGGAGTCTCTAACTGAAAAGCTGCCTCCTCGGAAGGTTATGAGCGGCGACAACGGGAGCAATGGGAGCAATATTTGGGGGCAATAGGATCTACCGTTATGGCAATTGGCAATTGGCAACTGCTAACTGTTGACTGGGAGGCCCATTGATAATATTGGGGCGCCCATAAACGGCAATATTGGGGTGGCAATGTGAATGGGTTAGGTCAACTATCCAGATTGAGATACTCACATACACGTGATATCTGCATTAAACCACGTGATATTAACACCTTAAACACATAAATAAACTGCACACAAGTTGCAACAAATATTACAATGGCAACATCGCCAGTGTGTTGTTGCTCTTTCGTTTATTGTAATTTGGAATACCCGCAAGAATTCTTCTGAGCAAGTGCTTTTAACACCTTTCCATCATCTTTTCAAGGGCTTCAGCGACTTCAAGGCTCTTTCAACTATCCTTTATCTGTTTTCCCCCTCATTGACCCAGCCTCACCTCTTAAATTTATTACCCTCAAATTCGCGATATACTGGATAGCATTGGAAGCCTAAGCTAGATAGCGAACTACTCCCCCTCCTCCCCACTACCTGTATTTCGTCTCTTTCACGTGGCTTGAGCCATATATTTATTATAAGAAACCGCCGCTTTTTAATTTTAAGGCCCCCCATAAACGGTCTACTTCAGTCTTCAACTTTTTTTTTCCTTCAGATCATCCTACTGCTGTTTCCCGCATATTAGTTTGCTTCATTACTGGTGATGCCATATTGCTTCTTTCTTATCTCTGTTTCAGCCCAACATTCTCTTAATATTCCTCAAAACCACACCCCTTCTTAAACTTCCTTTATTTGCCTTCATATATTGTCATACTTTCTGAGTTGATTCACAATGGATTATCAGAAGCGCAAATCCAAACTGTCCCCTACTGCAACAGCAGGACCGTCATCTGCTACCCCAACTACCTTCTTTCTAACTGACTCTGAGCCCTGCGACTCGTATCGCAAGGCTACTACACCACCCCCTGCTCTACAGACTCAGCGAGGAATGTCAGACTTGACTTCACCATCCCTGGTCTTTGCTAGCCCCACCTTCTCTGTTAGAAATTCGTTTTCTAGTTTACTGGACTCAGACTCGGAGTCTATAATCTCGTCTTCTCCTCCTCTCAAGCCTACCAACGATGCCAGCCAGACCGACTTTGACAATTTTCTTAGCAAACAACATCACTTGTCCTCCTCTTTGGAAGAACACTCTGCCTTTTTCAACGATTTGCAGCCCCAATTCCGTGGGTTCAAAAGATCAACAGAACCTAGAGAACCAGAATCAGACCGTGTATTTGCGTCACGCCACATAGATCTTCCCCCAGACGTGTCAAACAGTACTGCGTTTTCTGCTGCACTAGGTTATGACGCTCATAAAAGCAGAAACGCCAGCACGTGCACAGAGTCAACCGAAACTCCGCAGCTTATACTGCCACGCCTGTCTATAGCGTCTAGGCGCCCGTTCACCTCAGAAGGCTTAGCCCTGGGAAAGCTCAAAATTCTCGTGGCTGGAGATTCTGGTGCTGGCAAATCTCACCTCATCAGAAGCCTGGCTCAATCATGCCAACACATTGTGCACCTGAATGACACACCCCATCGCGTGGTTTCTGTTGAAGAAAAAAGCCTATACGACAACTTGGATTTGAATCCTGATCATCAAACTGCCCTTTGGGAGCAACTGGCATCCACTAAGCCTCTTCCATTTTTCTTGACCGACTCTAGACGGCAGAGCTTAACACAATCTGCTTTATCTGCTAGTTCAGACGGAACTACGCTGGATCGCAATGTCTGTTTTGTCGATACAATTGGTTACGGTTCGTTTTCAAGCGCTACGAACTGCATCTCACCTGTCGTATCTTACCTTGAGTCAACATTTGACAAGTCCCTGTCGCTTATCAATCCCGCGATACCTGAAGCTTTATCAATTCTTACATCTGCATCTTCTCTTTCCGAGTGCTCTTTGGTGGATGTTTGTCTGTACACAATCATGAACAGAATCAAACCAATTGATATCGAGTACATTAGAAAACTATCACTATACACCCCAATAATTCCTGTGATAGCAAAAGCAGATCAGCTTCCTTTGAAAGATATTCTTGAGCTAAAGATCTCAATATTGAAGGAACTGGACCGACATGACATTACACCATTTTTATTTGGTGCGAGTAGTAGCGAGGCCATTCGGCAATGCGAGAAACGCCTTGCTGAGATTGAATCCTCTGGAAAAGAAGATGCGAGCGATAGTGATATTGATGACTCTGATGGACTTTCGTCTTCTTTCATTTCGACAGGGTCATCAATGGATTCGAACGTGAATGAATCGGATGGGAATCTATCGCTTTTTCCATGCGCAGTATCAAGCGCTCTTGCTCCTGAGGCAGAGATGGTGGCCTCTGTTCTGATGTCACCTAGCTATGTCCCTGCTTTATATTCAAGTGAACTGAACAGCTTATGTGAGCATTTATTCTCTAGTCATGGAGCGGCATGGTTAAGATATTCAGCGGGAAAGAAATTTCTAACCTGGGGCGCTAATAAGCAAGCAAGTTTTTCGTTGCAAGCCGGGCCTCGGCCTCAATGCCAAAGCTTGGTGTGTAGAAACAGTCACATGGACGTTGTACTCCAAGAGCCAGAGCTAATTATCAACATTCCAGACCATATTTTCGAAACCCGTCGCCGAGCTCAGCAGGACACCTCACGATGGGTCACAGAGCTGACTGAGTCTATAATGAATCTTGACCTAGGTAACAATACAGAAATGCGACCAGTTATTTCTTTGCGTGCAGTAAATAGGGCTGTCATGACTCGAAATGATGGTTCAGACCGGAAAACTCGTCACCATTCGCGATCCTTTGCATTGTCTCCTCAGCGAAACAGCGCCGGTTATAGACACTCTTTGTCTATTATGAACTTAGATCCACTGGATATCTGGGGAACCTCATGGCGTATATTCAGCTATGCCATCAAAGCATTAACGGTTGCGCTAGGGCTTAAATTTGTTGTACAAATATATCAGTGCACTGGAAATCTATCGTCACCTTTTGCGGATACACATATGCCTGCGGCTATGCGAAATTCGAATGGTCATCTAGAGGTCGCCGGACCGGTATTGGCGTCTTTAGTCTCGTTTGCAGACGTTGTTCGTGATCCGTCTGCCGAGTGGATTCGCCCTCAAAGTGTTCTGGGCGCGCTGTGGAGTGGGCAACTTAGCGGCGACAGTCTCATGTCGACAATAATGATGTCCCTAGGAGAGTTGTGGTCCAAACTTCTATGAGCGCACAAGCACAATCTAGCATCTCTTTTTATATCGCATGGACGAGTAATTATAGTGTTGAGTATATGTCTTTACAAGAACGAATGGATTCTGTTAAAGTATGGGAATTATTTACAATATATACAATAACTATGTAGATTACAATGTTTCCTTTTAGAAATTGAGCTGAATGACCTCACCTGGCACGCTATACTTGCAATCGTCGAGTAAAAAGCCCTGCTCACTTCCAAGGCTAAACATGCCAGGAAGAACTGAGTCCTTTGGATACGAAATGAGATCCGGAAACTCTGTAAACTCATGAATAGGCGCGCACTCCAAAACCACGCGATTAAGAGGCGCTAAATGATCTTGTTCTTCTAAAGTAGGAGCAGTTGATATACCATTCGACTCAATAAATGTGCGGTGATCTCCATGGGTGCCTAATAAAACATCATGAGCTAGTTGAAAGTTGATAATCATACCAGGTTCTGGGCGCGCCTGTGGTTCGAGGACTAACATTGAGGCGCGGGGGCTCCAAGCACCACCACCACCTGCCGTGACCTGGAACCTTTGAGTTTTACCTCTACTTTTTTGATTACTGGCTGCTGTGGTTTCTGCTGTTTCTGCTGCTGCTGCTGCTGCTGCTGTCGTCGTTGTTGTTAACTCAGCAAAAACCTTTTTTTCGCCTGTACCGCTGTGGGCTCTAGGATTAAACTCCATCAACGTCTTTGAGGACTCCAAAAATGAGGCTGCGGGTCGGCCGTCGATACTTTTGACCATGTTAGATTTTGCGTCGGTGATTAGGTTGGAGCCGGTGTTTAGGTTTAGGAGTGGGGCGGCGGCAGATGTGGACAAGACTGAGAGATGCCTACCGCCGTTGTTGTTGGTGTTAGCGATGGTAGTGTTAGTGTTAGTGTTGACTGAATTTGAGATGCGCAACTGTAAGGAGCCGAGAAGAACGCCGTTAAGGTCATGCCCAGGGTGGTTGAATAGTAATGTGGATGGAAGGCCGGAAGTGAAAAGAGTGTTTGCGAGAGGTACTGCGAGTTCTTTTTTTCCGGCAGCTTGATCGCCAGCTTCACCAGTACCAAACCCTTCAATGCTCAAGAATCCCTGCGGCAGGTGCCAAGTCTGGCGGGCACTCACAATCCCTTTATTAGTGAGATCGGCACCTGACCTTCCAAGCCGTTTCGAGCTATCACCAAAGGACTGGTCCAGTTCATGGGCTTCAAGGATTTCAAATTTCTTGTCGATGAATAGAACTGAGACTCCGTTTCGTTGGGACCCAAACCCAATTGTATCGACCACTGCGCCCACTATTTGCAATGTCTGGGGTTCCTCGGTATTGCTGCTGCTGTCGCTGCTGGTGGAGGAGGAAGTGCTGGAAGAGGCGGCGGCTGCGGAAGCAGGTCCCACAACATAGTCAATAAGAGATTCACTAAATTGAGGAGTTGCAACCACGAGAACCGCCTTAGGATCAAACAGCGACAAATCAAGCTTCGACCGCTCCTTCTTGACAATATCAGCAACCGATGCCAATGTTGGATTTATGATTGACACAGCTGAAGCCGAGAGCGACCGTCGTTGTTGCTGTTGCTGCTGAAATCCCATGAGCTTGTTGAGCTGGGGAGATACATGAGAAAAAGTAGAACTAGAACATTGTCTGTGGGCTAACAAGCGACCGGAACAGGGTGACCCAATAAAACTTTTGATTTTAATCATCATGGAGAGTTCTTTTTCTTTCCTGGGGCGCGGTTGAGATGATGAAAGAGTTGGATCCGGACGTTGACGAGGGAAAAAAAAAGCTGCAGTTTATGAAATGGTTTGTCAACGATTGGTTTCAGTTGTACGGCTGAACAACATGGGTTTGTGACACACTCTTTATTTAAAACTTATTTAACAGATTCTCAACATTCAATGCTATTTCATCGCGAACACGAGTAGACAGACCCTCTACTAAGCACATCTCATCTTTAGTATAGTAATCTATTGCTCGTTCTCAAAGTTTTCCTCGCCGCTCTCATCATTGCTGCCCTCTTCTCCTTCTTCGTCTTCGTCTTCTTCGTCTTCTTCAGCAGAGGCTATGTCGTAATATTTCTCCTTTCCACAACTCACATCTCCAAGGTGCTCTTCTACCGCTGGTGAGTCCCTTGAGGCAGCTGAAGGCGACGTAACAACAAGCAACGGAATTAAAGCATCAAGCTCATCGCTCTCTCTATCACCATTTTCAAAGAAATACTCCGCAAGTGATAGCGTGCTAGCAGCACCTTCCCCATCGACTATTCCAACGGCTGCTTCCAACCTATCAACTCTAGTAATGATTTTGGCCATTTCCCCGCCGAGATCTTCCAATTTGGTTGTAACCGCCTCCATTGCAGAAGTAAACAAGTCGAGTCGCATCAAAAAAATTTCATCTCGGGTTTGCAGCGCAGTGTCGTTGTTTGCAACTTTGCTCTCGAGCTTGCGAACCTCATCTGCCCAAATTTGAATATTCTCTCGCATTTCTGCAATAGCCAATTCTTGCATGTCATACCTACCCTTCATGCCGGCAAAAGCCTGGGAAATCTCATTGACATCGTGAATGACATCACTCGCACCGGCCGCATCGATCTCTTGGTCAGTAGTGACTTTAGTAGCAAGTTCATTGACAGAATAGACCACTGGTTTTGGTTTAGGCT
The DNA here is from genome assembly GCA_030563985.1 of Geotrichum restrictum. Classification (NCBI taxonomy): domain Eukaryota; kingdom Fungi; phylum Ascomycota; class Dipodascomycetes; order Dipodascales; family Dipodascaceae; genus Geotrichum; species Geotrichum restrictum. The sequence continues at coordinate 23,586 of JAJMKT010000205.1, forward strand.
TCGAAATCAAATGAGGGATTATGCCGTACCTGCTGGTTGAGATCTTGCTAGGTGCAAAGGCGTTGTTGTGGATAAATTCCTGCTCTTGAAGAAAGATCTTCTCGACCTGCCTGTTCTTCTCTTGAATGTATTTGTTCAACAGCCCCTTACGGCTGCCATCAGAACCAATTGGTGCAAACTTTTGAGCGATACTGGTCATTTTGTTTTATGCTTCTGTTCTTTGCTTCTGAGAGATCTCGAGTAGATTGAAGAACGAAAGCTTGAGTTGAATGGGAAATCGTTTATATTCAACCATCACCAGCTGAGTGTAGCAGACAGTTGCGTTGTGCTTCCTTCGTCTCTGTTGGCCCTTCGACAGCTGTAGTCAGGGTGAAGTCAAGGTCCGTTTATGTCGACGTAATAAAAACCATAAATTTATTCAGTTAAATATCTATGGTGAATGTTTGTTCCAATACTAAGAGCCACGAAATGAAAAGTTGAACCTCAAAGGGTTCTTTCGCTAAAAGCTCAACTCTGACGGAACTTCGTTCGATCCAGGACGCTTCCAAAACGGAAACGGTTAGTTAGGACCAAACGTTGATTTTCCAAAGTTGTAACAGGCGCATGCTCATTGATTGATCGTTCTCCAAGGAGAACAAGAGACAGGCCTTGACTTAACGATGGGACAAGTGTCGAAGCGAGATTACTTCAGCGGACTACACAAGTGAATGTGTAACTACGCAATTGATCTTCTGGAAGTTTTGGTACACGGCCTTCCTGCTATAGAGCGGGCTCACCACACTCGCTACCAGAAGAGGCAAACTTTTACGGCCCGACTAGTTCCAGGATCATGACTCAAATTTCTTGTGCTTTCGAAACTAAAGGCCAATCACAGTACGATTGAAGAGAATTTTCATTGCAACGAAGAGATCGAAAAAGAGATAATGTCTAATCACAAAATTTAAACAACTGAAGAGAGAAAGAAAGGGCCATATTTATAGGCATGAAAAAATTTCTGCAATATTGGTAGGGATCACCACAAGCGTGAATATCACAGAACGAGAACTTGTCAGTACTAACGCGCTCAGTGTAGAAGATAGGTAAGATGTACAGAGTTAGAAAAATGCCATTGAAGCGTAAGAGCGCTAGCAGATTAAAACAGCAGTAATATATACTACGTAGTAGTGGTTCGGTGATTATATACAGTGAGGCCAAGTTAGGTTTGGTAAAATTGGTATTTCCAGAGCAATACCTGTAATGGCATTCCAAGTTTCGAAGGGATTTTTATGTACTGATCCTTCTCCAGTTTCTTGTAATTGTCTTTCAGTAGTGCGTAGATTTGGTCTGAATGAGTGGCAGATAGCACTTCAGGGATTGAAATAACCTGCGTACAAAAGTTGTCAGAGAAATCGCTCCGGGGGTCGCCTTCGCTGCGCAAAAAAGATTCGGAACGCCATGTCAAAACAAAGTAATATTCGTTTGTCGGAATTTCCAGACCGAGTCTAATAGTGTGGTGTTTGAGTATTCTGGAAGTGATTAGGTTGCCAATTTGGTGTGCTACAGTGTCCGTAAACGATTCACAAATTTCAGTATCGAAATCAAAAAGCACGCTTGGCTCCTCGCTGGGCTGACCATCTACTTTCTTTCCTTTCCTTGCTTTCTTGAGCCTATTCATCGTCACATTCAGGGGAACTAGAAACGCAGACTGGGCAATTTTGCTGGATGTCGCAACAAGTGACGGGATGATCGAAAGCCATTTGTTTTTGGTCGCTAGAGCTTCTAATGAAGCCTTCTTGCATAATATATAGCCTTTAGACCCGGCAAAAGGTCCATGTGAGTTTGTGGCAGGTATCGGGGAAAGCCATATTTTTTGACGGCCGTCGGGGGTATAGGACCTGGAAAGTCCAAGCTTGATCATGAGTCTTGATGGGAGAAGCATGCGTGACAGCTTATCCATTCGCACTGGGGAGGCAAGAATATTTGCTGCGACGTTTGCTCTTAGCTTAGCAGAGAACTCATGATTGTAAGGCGGAGGTTTTGGAAAGGCCGGTGGTGACAATATTGAAGAGAACTGGATGGTTTCAGCTGTCGGGGGGACATAGGCACGTCGGTGCTTTGGAAGTTGACCGTGTAGTGAACCAGGCTCAGGGGTCGGGTTTAAGGCCACAAAATCATCGCTCAGCAATAGTTTCAATGCCTTCGAAGCTAATGGAGTTTTTCTTGGAATTTTTCGTTGAAGTACTGTCATGACTGGTTATTAATATTGTGCTGAAAAAGTCGATCTTCATAAACCACAACACATAAGATAGCCTTAGTTCTTGGAGAGTTTTTGATAAGACTGACTAAATATCACTTGAGCATTATCAAAGGACTCTTATAACGCTGCCTCTCATATCTCTGGGCACAATTTGGTCTGTAGCACGCGATTCAGACCTCTCTCAATGCCTTAAGAAATTCCTTAATGACGGCTAGAATTGCTGTGTATACCCTAACCCATTGTATCAAGATGGTTATTGCTCGCGTTCCCCTAATTGCGGCAGCACAAGAGGCCTTCGATACGCGTTGACACAGACTCACGGCTGCTCAGAACCAGAAAGCGTGGTATTGACCCTGGACCTGCCTTTGTTTGCTTTATTTCAGCCGAATGCCAGAAATGTCGTCTGTGGGTGACATTTTCGCCAGGTCTATTGAACATTACAAGGCATTCTACGACTATTTGGCAAATAAATATTCCAAGTCGCTTCAAACGAATGAAGGGTTTAATGAGCTCCTGAAGGAGTTAGAAGAAAGCATTTATATGCTCCTGCTGATGATCGTTACTGAGAGTGAGGAAAGTGGCTCGGACTCGGTGGTTTTGGAAGAAACGGAGGACATTGGCATGCTTTATGAAACTTTGAAGGTGCTTGTTTTACTCTATAAAGATGTGCAGAACTCGTTCTACGAGGGTGAAAAGGCGAAAAGTGCGCAAAGCGCGCAGATAGTGGTAGAAGCGATTATCCCTCTCGACTCCCATGCTCGATCAGCGAGCCCAAAGCTGGACACAACGTCATCATTAGAAGCGCGCCATGCAACAGACATACTCATAAGAGAAGGGGAGGACGGTGAAGACGACGATGAAGATGAAGACGCCAACGAAGACGAAGCGCAGGCAGAATCTTTTTACACCCCAGAAGATTTGAACCCGCCCATTGGAGTTGATCTGACAAGGATAGGGTTGCAGTATGATTTGAACAGGGAGGTCATGGCTGTGCCTGATGGCCTGATGGCAGGTCTAACGAGCGGTAGTTACGCGGCACAAGAGACTGTTCTATACCCCGGAATCGATACTGTCATGGCTAATGAGGTCACATTAGAGCATCAAACGAATACGGCTGAAACACTCGGAGGGCAACACTCGACGCATTCAGGATTAAGTATGAACATGCCAGAAAAGTTAGACCATCAAAGCCGCGCAGATCTCATTGAAGTTCGAAAAACGGCCTATGGAGGTATAGAGCTTGACCAGAGTTCTGCTCTCGATGCGGCTGCTGCCGCCGCTGCCGCGCTGGAATCTCAAGCCCAGCAACAACGGCGAGTTGCACAAGTAGGAATGCAAGAAAGCGGTGGTTCTGGCGGACTCGATCCTGCGATCGAACTCGATTACTTGGTCTCACAGGAACAGCGGCGACACCAACAAGGCGTGCCAGATTCTTCACATATGAGTATGGGGATTTCTTCTCAAGGTGCCCCAATTTCGACAGTGAGCCAGCCTCAGGTCATGACCAATACCAGTCAGTCGGCGCAGTATTACGTGACAGCACAACAACAACAACAACAACACCAACAACAACAACAGCAGCAGGCGTCTTTGCAAAACCAAGTTACGACAAGGGGATCGCGCGTGGTCAGCGCGCAGCTATCGACTGATTCAGGAATCCCCCTACAGGATGTAACGGATTTGCAGTTGATGACTCCAGCACTGCAGGTAACGAGTGCTGGCGTGGGATCTGTTAATTCGTTAGTAGTGGCTGCTACAGCCTCGGCAGCGTCAGATCAGAACGTACCTATGGCCAAGGCAATTCCTTTAGGCGGGGGTGCCCCTACACTCCCGCTGCCATCTGTCAACAGCAGCAGCAACAACACCAATAACATGTACAGATATTATCCATCAGCAGGTGCAGTGGGGTCTGGCGGCAGTTCGTCGTCAGGCCATCAATCACAGCCAAGTTTGTCAAACGACTTTTCAATGAACCTTTACAACTCCTACTTCCCATCGTCAGCTTCGCGTGACATACCTGGTTCGTCCACAGCCTATGATTCGTTGCAAGCGCACACGACGCCGAGTCATACGCCAGTGACGCCTACTTCGCAGTACTACTCGCAACAGCAGGTCTCGCGATCGCAGTCACAATCGCAGCCCACTCTACAGTCTCCACAGCAAACGCAATACTCGTCATATATTGCAAGTACAAACAGGACGTCGCTTGTGCCATCACTGACGCAACAACATCAACAGCAACAAAACCCAGTGTTACGTGATTATTATCGACAGTCTATACCAGACACTTCAGACTTTTCGACACAGTCGGTCACGCAACAGCAACAATATAGACAGTTTTACGAATCTCAGGCACAGGGTCAATCACAAAGCCAGGCCCAATACCAAACCTCACCACAACAGCAATCTCATCAATATTATTATCACCAGCAATACTCGCAGCAGCAGCAACTGCAGCTACAACAACTTCAGCAAGCCAAGACCAGTTCTGTTCAGCAACAGCAACAACAGCAGCAACAACAACAGCAGGCGGCATTGTCCTTATCCCAGCACCAAAAACTCCAACACCTGCAACAAGCCCAGTCTACCAAGCAACACCCACGCAACAACCAGTTTCAATACCTTCCTCCACTTCCCTTTTCCAGTAATGGTGGTACAAATGGGCCACCACAACAACAATCACTAGGAATTGGAAGCAACCTGAATCAAAAATCAGGTGGGTTGGCACCAGGAAATGTGAGCAGCGGCAGTAGTGGTATCACGGGGAGCGGTGGTAGTGGTGGTGTTGTGAATGCAAATTCAAGTGCGAATGTGAGCGTGAATGCAAATCCAAATGCAAATACGAACGTGAATGTAAATCCAAATAGCAATGCGAATGGTAATCAACATCATTCTGCTGGAAATTATCAAACGTATCTTATGGACTTTAACAATGCTCAAGTGGGAGAAGATGATTATTCTTAATTGTTTTTCAACGTTCTCTTTTTTTTTTTCGTTCTATTTCTTTTTTCCAATCTTTATCTCTTCTTGCTCTTCTTACTCTTATTTTTTAATGTCCTCTTTTTCTGTTTATAAATGTCTTTCCTGGTTGTTTGTTGCATGGTACAAGTTTTAATTAATGTTGTTTCTTAATTGTCGTGTCGTCGTTGGTGGATTTTATATTTGTATGTGTAATAACTGCAATGGGTAATTAGAAAAAAAAGTCAAGGACAGTAGGCTAACTTAATTTTTTTATGTTTTGTCACTCGCTAATAAGTTATTGTCAAATACTCTTTTGCCTTGTGTTTACATTTGGTGAGAGGTAAATCGCAGTGTTCCTTTACTACTCTACGCATACTTTCACATCAGTAACTTGCCAGTATGATCGGAAGAGGCGCGTGGGAAAGTACTTACAGTGGTCTATCTCAAAACATTTCACTCTTAGATCTTTGGATGCGAGACTGACTCCAAAAAATCTGCTGCCTGGGGGTATCGCTATCTCTGCTAAAGAAATACGTCTCTTAAAGTTGAGTTTCTCCTTGAGCTGTTCATGTCGCCTCTGGGAAATAGATTGTATAAGTACATGCCGGTGCTCTTGATCGCCAGCTTCAGAGCTTTGGGCTGCTTTGTGCCAACCTAGATCTTCCAATGACATGGATGTTAGTCTATACGTAGTATTCAAAGACATGCAAGTGCCATTGGAAGTTGGAACAGGCTCTTAGTTTTTCAATTTCAATTTTGTTGATTTTTTAAGCTTTCCATTTCAAGACCAAGCGAGCGGCTGTTAAATCCTGAAGTAGAAATAGAACGCGGGTAATGGCGCCTATCCCATAGCCTACGTACTACGTAGTCTATCCCATACTATGATACTACCCATACTGGGTCCCATAGTACTGTACGTACTGTATAGTATATACTATATACTGTACTCGGTGTACTGTAGTCTACTGTACTACTATATCGCCAGTATTCATACCCTAATCCTCCAATATCAAACGCCGAGATTTTCAACTCAAATGTGTTGGCCTAGTGTTTGAGATATCATGTAGAGCTCCTTCTAGCCTAAATATATATTCTATGAACTTATTTCTTTCCAGCTTCTATCTTTTGTAATAACATTTTACTAGCCTACCAATACTTTAAAAATGTCGTTTGATCATACTATCGCATACAATATCCCAGCGTCTTGCCGCCTTCTATCATTGCCTTTAGAAACGATCATAAGGATCGTGGAACCCATATATAAGCCATACGACTTAGAAATTGGTAATGAAAACCTCGTGGAACAACAGTATTTACTTACTCTTTCTGCAACTTGCAAACTTTTGCAATTCATTGTCACTCCGATAATATGGCAGCATGTCTACATCGATATTACAGGCGAAGATAAAAGGAATTTACCACGGGGCTACGGGCTTATTTCGGATAGAGTACTTCTTGGATCTAAATTACCTGTCTCATTCCTATACTGTTATTGGAGAAGCCGATATACTTACTTCTTAAAGGAAGTGCCCATGGTAATTCGCGACTTGTCTAAATATGACAGAGATCTCAGCTCAATGCACTCCACGCTCGAATATGTCACGGTTTTTAAAGTACGCACCCAAGCGAAAACGGTGTGTATGTGCAACGGATTTAGTCGGTACTATGAAGCCAAGGATAGGTACTTACGAGTGATTGACTTGGTGAAGCCCACAATAATGCCTAATTTAAAAGACCTGAGACTAGAAATGATTCTGGACCCTCAAGTCCATGAACAACATGAGCGTCTTGGTCGATCACTAAAAGATTACACCCACAAAATTGATCTTACTTTAATTGTATCTTCCACAGATTGGCCCAAAACCCCCGTTCATGTCCCTCATATCGATATTATCGGAGTATGGGGGCTGTTGCCATTTGTTGTGTATCTTGACGTTCCACAATTTATATGCTCTCTCGAGTCAAGTTCAGAATTGCTGAATTTGCGAGGACTCGCGTTTCACGAGTATCCTGGACACATGAGAAGAGGTGCTCCTTTTATTTCAAGTGAATTCTCACGCATTACCTATTTGGATGTGTCACAATTACTTAGAGAGTTTGACCCACAATATGATATCTACTGGATTCCACAAAGTGTCAAAGAATTGAGATGCAACAAATATTTACTGCTTGCCCCGGAAAGGGGAGAAGACCAGTACCGTGTTTTTGATAATGTGAACTCCCTTACGTTTGATTGCAGTACCGTTGACCGTCATTATCTGCTCACCCCTATCGATTACCATTTCTACTTTCGTGAATTAAAGGAACTACGCGTCGTCCGTCCGATTAAAAAAAACCGACTAAATGTGCCCCAATATTTCAATGGAGTACTACGCAACCTGTTAAGCTCAAACGAAAGTCTTGATAGTTTCAAAATCAACTATATTTACAGAAATGAATTTGGTGCTTTATCAAAACATTTCTATATGATGGAAACCCTTGATTATGGTCTCGAACTCAAGGATTCAGAAAGCAAATTTCATATGGAGTTCCTTTCCTGTACAATGCAACAATGGGGCCCATGTCTGAAAAGGCTTAACTACCAAGTCGAAGTTATTCAGTTGGGTAAGAACGCACGAAGAAACATGCCATATCTTGACTACAGTGTTTTGCGCCGCCAAGTATTGAGATGTAAGGGTCTTCTGAATAACTCTGTGTTGTTTTATTTTCCTGATGGGCTGCTCCCAGAAAACTGCTTATTTGGCGAAACATTTCAAAACTCGTCCGATAGCAGTAGTTTCAAGGTTACCAACTTCTGTCAATTTGCTGATCCAAAGGTGTTTGGGGCTGGGTCATATGAATATACTAAAAACGGCCTTGTCCCTATTAGCATCGTTATGGACTTTGCAAGATTGCGTGCCCTTATCAGTAAGGCAGAGTCAAGCCAGTGAAAAAAAGTATCATTGATGTGTGTGTGTGTGAGAGAGAGTGTGTGTGATTGAGTGAGTATGTGAGAGTGTGTGAGTGTACGTGTGTACGTGTGTAATGCCGCTGTATAAGCTAAATAGCCTGTGTGAACTAATAAAGAGAGTGCTGAGATGAAGTTGATTATTGCCTGGGGTTGAAATAGTTTTTTTTTTTGAGGCTAGTTAGACTCTAAGAGCTGTTGGAATCTGTTGTTAGAATATCGGTGGTAGATAGATAGATAGATAAATCTTTTTATTTTTTACCTCGTTTACTAGGAAAAATTACACAGACTGCAATAACTATGGAGACCTGGAGCCCCACCATCACTTTTAATAGGATTGTCAGTGGCAGTAACGGTTGACAGGAGAGTACTTCATTAGATCGTGAGTTGGCTTCGTAACGTGTGCCTAGTAGCCTACAAAGTCGAGCCATTGATATAGCAGAGATTGAGCCGACCTAAATTTACGGGCCCGGAGAGTTATAAACATGGGCAAAAAGATTGCAATTGCAAAGGTTCGTAGTTACCCGGATGTAATTCTCGGCTGACACAAAAAGTAGGCGACTTCAGGACACTGCTGCATCCGCTGAGAGAGAAATGCCCGCCTACCTGCGGTGTGCGCAGTAGACAGTCACCTATCACCTCACCTTAAGAGGTGACTCCTGAATGTGTAAATAGCTGGGTTCGAACCGGGGCGCCAAATGAAATTTGAGGCCACAGTACCAACTCAGCTACTTAAACGATCGCTTATTCCTTTACTTATGACCAGGTTTTACTTCTACAATTCCTAGTACTAAACTTTAATCCTCTTCAGCTCTTTTAATCGTGGAGTTGGATGAATTCAAAAGTTGTGTGGCTACAGTTTGGGAGGTGTTTGTTGGGAGGTTTTGGAATCAAATAATTTTGGTTTCGTCGCAACTCCCAACTGATGCTTAGAGATAAGTTTACTAATAATGTGTAAGCAGATCTTCAAAACTGTGCATAAGCAGCCACCTTTTATTTATTTTTATTTTTTAATTTTCCACCAACGAGAGCTCACTCTCAGCTTAAAGGGTCCTGTGCACGTTATCAATAAAGCAGCATTCATTCAGTCAATGAATCCTCTAAATGATTCACAGAAGGGCCCGAGGCTACCAGGTCTACCCAAAAGTCACCTTTGCAGTATTCGCCACGATATATCCAAAAGAATGTGTTGCAATATAAAAATAATAACAAAAATATGGATTAGCCAGCTATACCAGTTAATAGACGGCTGCACTATATCTCAAGCGTTTGCGACTTCTTCTCGCTGTGTTGTTGATGAATATGTTGTGGGAAAGCCAAGTCGCCACATCTCCATTTTGGCCTTGAGTTTTTGTTGACGGAGGTTTTAAATAAAATATTATACTTTTAAAATATCACGTGAAATTTTATTTTCATACTGTATCATGATCATTTTTATTTCTTTTTATTTCTACTGTACTACAGCTGTATGTTTTTTTTGTGACTAGACTAGACTAGTCTACTCCACAGTCAGCACGCTGTTGCTATCTAGACTAGTCTAGACTATCTAGTCTAACTGCAGGGTCTGTCAACCTCATAACTGCTTCTGTTGCTGCATATCTATTGCTCTTGTTTTTGACTAGACTAGACTAGCGCTCGGAATACCGCCCGATAATAGTTAGCGCCTAGGTCATCTATTGATCATTGCATGCGCATGCTTGCATGCTTGCATGCGCAAGTTCCGGTACCACATGATCTACCACTATTAATTGATTGATTTAGCTGTCAGTCTTTTGCCGCTCGTCCCCGTAGCTGGTGCTTGGATAGTCTGTTCCTGATTGTGCTTTGGCATATCAGAGTGATGTTGCCTCATTGTTGCGTACTGCTCCCATTGTAATGTCGACTCTGCGCTTCGAGGTCATTGCGACGTTGGGCTCTATCGTTGCCGATAAGTCATCGTTGCAGCTTCATCAATTTTTTTGCTTATTTTATTAATCCCGCCCTGCTGTTGTTTAATTGCTGAGAATCATGACTCTAATGCCGATACTATTGGCAGCATCTAGCATCGTAACACGGCGTCTCGCAAAGTTACAAAAAGACTGTACCCGGTAAAGGAATGTGAAAAAAAAAAAAAAAGAGCAGACCTAAACAAATCCCGGAAGAATTAAAACATGGATTTAGGGGTTGTAAATGAGATGACTAAACAACTGGACCAGGCTTCAGATCTCTAGGTCAATTTTTTATAAAGTTATGTAGGTTGAAAGATTCCGCAGACTGAGAAGTAAATTTCAACAAATTAAAAGAGAGCGAAGCCAGCCTATAACTAGGTTGACATTGAGATGCAGAGATAATCGAGCTAGGCCTGAAGTCTCTAAATCAAGTTCTCATAATGTTATGAAAGTTGAAAGATTTCACTGTCGTGGAAGAAAACCCGACCAAGATCCAGAAGAGTCAACATGGACGTAGAGTGCGCAATTGAGATTGGAAAACGATTGAACAAGCCTCAAGTCTCCAAGTCAAATTTTCATAAAACTATGAAGAGTGAAAAGTCTTGACTTCGTGAGAACAAATTTCATGTTAAGAGAGCAAAGCCAGTCTATAACATGGTTAAAATGATAACAAGACGATTGAACTAGGTTTTTAAATCTTTAGATAAATCTCTAGACCAAGTTTTCATAAAATCATGGACAATGAAAGCATTGACGTCGTGCAAATAAATTTCAACGAAATATAACTGAGCAAAGAAAGTCTATCGTAAGATTTATACTGAGAAGAAGAGGGAATTGGACCAGGTCTGAAGTCTCTACGATGTGTTCTGATAAAGCCTTGAAGGATGAAAGATTTCACTGTAGTGAGTGAAAAACTAACCAAAATCCAGAAGCGTGAATAACATGGACCTATAATGAAATCACACAAAAGTGTGTATAAAATAAATAGATAAATAGACAACATAACTAAGATATATATATGCTCTAGCTATTCATCTGAAAGTATACATTTCTACGTAACAGCGTAGCTAGTTAGTTTGAGATTCAACCGACACCATTGAAAATATGGTGTAGCGGCCGTAGCGCGACACAAAGTAGCTTTTGGTTTTCCTTGAAAATTTACTTAAAATTGATTGGTTTATATTGTTTCAACTCTGAGATATCGCCCAATTTAAGCATGCAGAGTCAACCGGGGTAGTCTGCACGGTGTTTTCCTACTAGACTACAGTACCTAAAAAGTCTGGAGTGAAAAGAGGAGTTGTGACCACTCACTTCTAACAGCAGACGCTACCATAATAGTCAATTTGGGTCATAAGAGGAGCGACGTCCACAGTCCCCCCTCCCACCACATGGTAGGAGGAGATAGGTAAAAATGCCCCCACGCCACAGGACTACAATAAGTAGGTTTCCCGAGTACACTCGGCTCTCAGTGGTTCAAGAGAGAGAATCGAAAGAGAAATTCGACGCAGTAAAAGCCGCGCGATCCACCCTTCCTCAATCCTAACTGACACAACAGCCACCAAGGCTGTAAAGATATAAAGCCAACCGACAAAGAGGAAACTAGTACATGAGTTTAAACAGAACACTATACCGCTAAGGTTGAGAAATTTGAAGTTATGTAAAAATGCATCTAAAAACCAAAAAAACCTGAGATATGAAAAAAGTTTCAAGCTTTCAGAAACACAAAACAATAGTAAGGAATTGAATCACAAACGCCAAAATAAATATTCCATTCTCTCAATCTTTTCCTTTTTCTTTATTCCCTTTAACGCTGGCAGTCTCGTTCGATTTTTATTCATTCTACTCCTCATTGATCTTGTACAAGGTCATCTTTTCATCATTTTTGGCGATGGATCTTCCTAGTAACCCGCAGCCAGAAGTAATGCGTCAGTCATCCATACTTAGAAGCCAGCAAAGCAATCTAAGGCACACTCGTGATGACATTAGTCATTCTGCAGTATCAATATTGCAGGTGATCAGAGAGGATGATGAGGAGGCCCACCCATTGACTCCCGGTATGACATCTTTGTTGAGAAGCTATTCTATTCTAACGCCCATAGTGTGAACTCCTGGTCCGGATACTAATATTCATGAGGCCCCGTTGTTCCGAGGAAATTTAACTTTGCCCCAGATGCAAAACCTGCCGAGATATTCGGCAGCCAGAGGGTTTGAGTCCAACGCATTCTCACAAAGTAATGACAACAACGATAGAGCAGAATATATTTTGAGCAGAAATAGCCATGGGGAGGTACTCCCATTTACTCCCCGACTACTATTGTCTATGCACCGGTCTCTTATTGGCGGTCCATCAGCTCCCCCTACGCCATCCTTGTCCAGACACTCTTCTATTTTGACCCCTATGACGTGGTCTCCTATCCCGAGTCTTGGAATTAGTAGGGAATCGTGGTCCAGAGGATATTCTACTTCAGCCCAGATTCAGACCCCGACGAGACCTGAGGTAGCCAGAGAATCTAATTTGAACGCACCCCCACATATTGGCCTTGATACAGTGAGTCTTGGCAACGGCCAAGAAGTGAGAAGAGGTCTAGAGATGATGTGTGAAATGATACGGGAGATTGCAAGAGCTCAAGAGATGTTAAGAGACGAGATGACAAGAGCTCAAGAGATGTTAAGAGACGATATGACAAGATCTCTAGCAATAATACGAGAAGAGGTAAGAGCTCTAAAGGTGATGAGACCTCTAGAGACAATGAGCGACAGGGAGGCAAGAGCTCTAGCAACAATACGAGAGGAAATAAGAGTTCTAGAGGTGATGAGAGAGCGCCGTCACAATAACCCTCAGCTTGTCAATGACTCTCTGAATAACATTCAGTTTCGGGGTGTGTCACAGACAGACCAGCCTAACCGCGACACTGATATAAGTGCATCGCTTATTCCCGCCAATGAAGCAACTCAGCAAGATCCAAGTGGCACGACCGGTGACACATCCTGCGGCCAACGAGCAAAGAGGAAAAGAGAGGAAAGTGAAATAGGGGAAACAACAAGCGAGGAGCCCCCAAGGAAGAGACAGAAAATGACAACACCTAAATAGCCAACTACTTTGAACCGCTATCTTTTAAAAACTGACAGCACTCTCTCACTCAACCATAATGCAAGTATCAACATCAAATAGGTAAAATAAACTTTGTCTGGTCCTATTATTTAAAGCCCAAACTTAGTACGTACTGACGTATCACTACATGTGCATACTTCTATCGCCTACCCTATTCTTATTATTCTTTTCTGATTATATCCAATCATCAATTAGTTACTCCCGAGCCGCATTTCTAGAAAGCGACACGTCATACTGTGTCCTTTATCACCAGGATAATGCTCAGTGGCTTTTTCATTGCCTCTAATATTCTACGTGAGCTTATATTAAATAACTAAAGATGTCGATGCAGTGGAACTTGGCGTACAAGAGGTATTACAGTACTTTCTTTTTAAAACGGCTTTCATATTCTAGTACACCTAGGGCTGTTATTCGGGGCAGGATTATTTACTTTTTTTCTCCAAATATCATTTTTTATTGATTGGTCATCATCAGGTAATCTCTGCATATTTAACCTATTTGGGAGCAATCTTCGCGTAGTAGACGCTTGCTCTAGAGCTACTACGCGTGTCAAAGATAAACCACTTGTGCAATACCTACTGTAAGGATCAATATAGAACAAGTTAATTTAATACGGCAACAATTTCTTATAAGAGTTAGAGAGTTATAAATGTAGTCATAAGTCAGACGGGCTTACCAGACAGTGGTCGTCTAAGTTAAAGGGACTTCTTGGCGAAGCAAGAAGGTTAAGATGATAAGTAGGTTGAAAGCAGAGGTTTGAAGGACTCTGCGATATGG